>JADLZN010011644.1:0-190422 GCA_018155175.1 Sinocyclocheilus anophthalmus | reverse complement strand
TTGGAGGCATCTGTCATGACCACCTTCCTTCTGGAGGTCAGTCCCGATGGGACGCCTGATTGAAACAGGTGAGGGGTTTTCCAAGGGGCCACAGCTCTGATGTAGCAGTGGGTTACCATGAGATTAAACCATCCCAGGTGCTAAGCGTGGGATGGTACATGGGCTTTGAGCCAATGTTGGAGGGGCCACAAATGAAGCAGGCCCAGAATAATCACAGAGGAGGTGGCTGGCATGAGACCGAACATACTCTGAGGGGATGTGAAAACCCAAATCTGAATGATGCTGCTAGCTGCTGAAATGTCTGGGAGCTGGATCTGGGCTGAATCAATAACTGTCCCCAGAAAGACAACTCGCTGGCTGGGAGACAGAGAGCTCTTGGCTAAATTAATTATTAGCCCAATCCGCTCCAGGTGGCTGAGCAGCAGCGACCTGTGAGTGATGAATTCCTTTTCTGATCTGGCTAACACAAACCCATCGTCAAGGTAATTCATAATGCGGATTCCCATCTGCCTCAGAGGTGAAAGAGCTACATCCACGCACTTCATAAAAGTGTGTGGGGCCAGAGACAGTCCGAATGGTAGGACTGTATATTGATAAGCCACCCCCTCAAACGTGAATCTCAAGAACGGTCTGTGGTGGGGGGCTATCTGGTTGTGAAAGTAAGCATCTTTCAGATCCACCGATAAAAACAAGTCCCTGTGGCATATTTGCGCAAGGATCTGTTAGAAAGTCTGGACCTTGAACGGCCATTTCATATGCGTGTGGTTCTGATGCCTAAGATCGGCCTGAGCCCACCATCTTTCTTTGGAACGAGGAAGTAGCAGCTGTAAAAGCCTGACTCGCTGTTCGCTAGAGGAACCGTTTCCACGTCTCCTTTTGCAAGCAGTGTTTGTACTTCGGACCAGAGAACATGAGCATCGTTGTCCTGTACCAAAGTTTGATTAATACCTCTGAAGCGAGGTGGCCTGAAAGCGAATTGGAGTGAGTAACCTCGTTCTATGGATTTTAGAAACCAGCTTGACTCATCCGGAAGACTTTCCAAGCCCTGAACTGGATGGCCGTGGTCGCGTTTTTTGAGTGGGGAACTGACATTTGTGGTAATGAGAAGAGGAGAAATACTATTTTGAGTATGTGGGTCCGCTATCACAGTGGTAATTTTGTTGGGTGCGCACTGAAGGGTGGGTCCAATTTGAACAGAGCTTCCATTGCCCAGAGCTAGGCGGGGGGATGGAGAGCGGGTGCGAGCTTTCTTTGAGGGTAGTCCGGCCTCGGCGGGACCTTACCCTCTCCTCTTCCTATCTGGATATGTATCAGGATGACTTCTGAGTCTCAGGGTCCAGCGTCACTAGATAATGGGGTCCCTGGTGCTTGGGAAAACGGGTAGCGTTCCGTCGCATAAAAGCGCTGTGAAAGGCCAGGCTCAGACTTCACTTGAGGCTGGGTCATTGACGGCGCGGGCTTAGCAGGCTGCTGAAAGAATGGAGCCTTCTGGTGATTTGAAGCAGCTGCAGAATGGGAGCACTTCAGCAGGAAGTGATTCATAGCCTGCGATGACTTCTGTGCCGCAGTGAAGCGTTCATCAATTCTATCCACGGCAGATCCAAATAATACCCTGGGGGAAACTGGGGAGTCGATGAAGGCGACCCTGTCAGCGTCCTTGATCTCCGTTAAATTAAGCCAATCGTGGCGCACCAGCACCACCAAATTGGCCATGACCTTGCTGATTGACTGATTGCCTGTGCAAGCCGCTTGCTGCAGATGATCCTCACGTGAGAATAACACCAGTTAATCAATGTGCTGCGGTGTGTGTAAGGACCTGTGCCAGCGTGACATCACTCGAACCCGGGAAATCCATCCCTCTGCTGTGCTGCCCCGCTGTTTTCCTTCTTTCTTCTTCTTCTCCTAGGCTCCTGGGAGAGGAGTAATGGGAAAGCAGATGAGGGAGGACCGCCTTCATTAAAGAAGGCAATCCGCAAGTGAAGCAGGGCGCTGCCTCAGCATGGGTGCTGCCCAGGCACGCAACACACTCACACTCATGTCTCGGTGAGACATTTGAAACAACACCGCTAAGGAAATTGCTCTTAAGAAGTGCTCTTTTCAGTCGCCGGATGGCCACAGGGCAAGCGCTGTCTAGAGACGTCTTTCCTCTGCCGGGGCTCTTCTATGGCAAGTAGCGGCTGCTCTTGAGCTTCTTTGGCTTCTAGGCTTCTTTTTCAGAGTCTAGCGAGGAGATGATCTTCGTGCAGCTTCATGCAGCTGCTCGTCAATGGAAACCCATCCATGAAGCTCCCGCCGCACAATTTTTGTGTTGATATTAATGCCAGTGGAAGTATGGATCTCTTCAGCTCAGAAATCAGCAGAGCGTTGGAGTGTAAGGCCACTGAGCCAGAGCATGATATTGTTGCACAGAAAATATTAATGTTTAGAACAATGCAAAGAACACAAAACCATTAGAAACTCATACGAGAGTTCAGCATCACACCATGATGTGGGTTAAAAAAAGAGATTAAAAAGAGCCAATTTCTTCTCTCCAACACAGTGCCAGTTTTAGCCTTTTGTGATAAAGAAATGAGAATCACTAAACATGATAATTTATGTAATAATTTAAACATAAATGCACATTGTTCTAGATGGAGGGCACCATCCCCTAACTTTTACACATTTACTCAAATTGTTATGCTGATAATATAATTTCGAAAGAAAAAAATGCGTTAAATAAAAAGGGAAATATTTCGAAATATACGTCTATTTACGGGGCCGCGGTGGTCGGTGCGAATAAGCTGCTTTATCAGCAGCATTAAAAGCTGATTGGAACAAAAAGTGTTGAATTTGAAAAAAGTTTTTGCGAGTGCACTAGCTAAATGAAGGCAGATTGTATAAAATGGATCAAACAAATAACGTTGTTTATTAACGAGCTGCAGTTTTAATACATCACGTACTGACATAGATGCAGTATATTAACGACATGGGTCATCAGGAAGGTGCATACTGAATCTGGAACATTATTTCCAAGCGTTTTAGAGTGTTCCCAACACACGATTTCACAGTGCACATCGCTCGCTCAAACTCATCAGGAGTCAACATGCTGCCGACGTCTCCAGTGACTGCTGCAGTGCAGACCACGTGTCTCTCTGTATACTGAAGTAAATGGGAGTGGAATTTACCGCATTATGAACGTGGCACTTGCGGGAGTTATTAACATTATACGCAATACCCACAACCTCACACCAAATTTCAGGCCCTGTAGATATGCTAGCATATACATTTAAGCAGAAATGCCCGAATTTTTTGTTTGCCTTAACATGAGCAGAGCTGATAACTCGACTGAATTGATGCTTGAAGAATGCTCTTCCAGCAGCCATGATTAACCTTGGTACCTTCGACTACCTTACTACATATTAATTAGCAGAAAATTAGGCGTTTACTGAGGTAAAATTCATAGTTAAGTCTTAGTTATTAGTGAGAATTGGACCCCAAACTAAATTGTGAGCATGTTTCTTACTATACCAGTATGTCAGCAAACAAAAGAAATAGAAGCGGCTTTAAAGGTATCTGGTCTGACAGCTCCTGCGAGCAAACAGAGCAAACAGAAAACTGTTTTTCTTGAGTTTAAGAAAGAAATGTTCCACTGAGGAAGCACTCAATCAGGTTCAGGTGTCAAAGTTGCCTGCAGGGTATGTTCCCTTGAGAGAAAGCAAGAAAAGCAGAGAAGAAGATGTATGTGAACGTAAAGCAGCCGTATTACAGCAGAACCTCAGCTGACCAGAGACAGGGATGTTTTTCTATTGCTCTGGAGGTTGATGAAATGCGTTCTTACGCTCGCTGTGCTGTAATGAATCTGGATTATTTTATATGAGTGAACGAGTGTCAACAGAAACTAATAAACCACCAAACTGTCTCAATACAAAGACGAGCTCCTGAACAGCCATTCATCACTCTTCTGATTCTCAAACCAGCTGAATCACACCTTTAAAATAAAGATGGAAGAGTTATCCTGGGGTCACTTAGCTATTCAATAAAGAAATAAATACTCGTATTTTTAGTCTTGTGTATTTGCATATGTGAATTGATTCTACATTTTCTCTAAGTTTCCAAAGAGAATGACTGTAAATTTACATTCTTATATCGGTTAGTGATATTTTGTGGATATTTATCCATAAACGAGCATATAGATGAGCTCAAAGCAAAAGATATGGACTAAAACACAAATATGCAACAGAAATATGCAGCTCATATTTTGTTCAGTTACTTCTATTAATTCCTGCTTTATGTACAGAAATGTTACCTGTAGAGTCTAAATCACCCATTTTGCCTGTGTCTGACTTATTGTAAATAGTCATAGCTTTACATGACAGGTCACGAGTTCAAATATTGGCTGAAACATTTCACTAGACTCTACTGGACTTGCTCTGTTAATAATGATTCTGATCAGTATTTGTGTATTGCTTTCTAATAAAAATATCTAAATATATTTAAAACAAGATATGAGTAGCAGACTGACACGAAGCTAGTAAGACTTAATTGTTTGTTAGGTTTATGCATTTACTTCTCTTTAAAATATCATTTTATGCTTTTCTTGTAAATACTAGAGGAAGATGCGGAACACCTGCTGTGCATCTATTCACACATGTGCGTGTTAATTCATCATCAGTCTGTCACCACCGTCTATATGCTCAATTATATGCAAAATCCCTTCCCCAGGGGTGGCAGTGCAGTGCATTATGGGAGTAGCCCGTTGAATCACACCCACTCCCTCCACAGTAAGTCTGAGATGTAATGTCGCGTTTATTTAGAAAGCATTTTACACATTTAATGTCATGGTGTTGTAAGCAAGCGTTTGCTGGGGTTGTGCAGCACATACACAGATATTTATCACACATCAGCTCTTTAATATCTCCGCTGTTTCAGTGGAATCCAAAAGAGATTCTCTGAAATGTTTCTTCTGAGAAAAAGAGCAGAAAGTTAACTTGCGCACTACTAAGTATATTTTCATTGCACCATTAAACATAGTTAAAACATAACTCTATGTAAACTAAATATTTATGGAAGCCTCCGAAAAGGAGTGGGTTGGAATAAAACAGCAGATTGATTGAATTTCATTGATAGGCTCATGTTTAACCTGACTGACACTTTATCTGCTTAAGTTCAAAAGTGAAATACATTTCCTGGTTGAGGTCGGGGAATTGCTCTCGATGCTGGTTAGCGTGTATGAAGTTGTGAGAACTATTGCATTTCCGAATCTTTGTGTCTGACCTCTCTGCGGCTTCTTAAACTTGTAACCTCTGCAGGTAGTTTGTGTCTGAGAATGAAGTGTTTGTCGTGCTTTGATGTGTTTCCCAGCGGTGAGGATGATGGAAGCGAGCGTAACTCAGACACGTTGCTATTCTGGCTGTAGGCTGAGAAGTGTGAACACACCACACACACACACACCACACCATGTATTATACGCTCCATACACAGATCGATATTTATAGGCGTGTTGACATTGTTTTATCGGGGGTTTGATGTGTCAGGTGAACGCGGTGTTGTGTCTGTGAGGGTCAGACTGATGCCACACAGCACTCTCTTGATGAGGTTGAATTGAGTTTGTCTGAGACGTTCAGAAGCGCCGTAAGCTGCAGATTGATGGAGTTATCTGAGGAGTCACAGAGTTAGAGTCGGTTTCCAACATCAGAATGGCTTGAATTGGCTTTCTGAGATCAGAGAAAATGTGGTGTTTTGCATTATTATTAGTTTTTATAAGCTACATGTGTGTTTAATTGAGAACATTTAGGTTGCCATTAAGAGAACATTCCCCCTAATGTTCCCCACTTTTACAAAACGTTTTTATTTGTTAACATTAGTTAGCTATATGTTATCATGAACTAACAATGAGAAATACTTCTAAAGCATTTATTCAAGTCGGGTCAGGTCACCTTTATTTCTATAGCGCTTTATATAATACAGACTGTGTCAAAGCAGCTTTACAGTGTTAAACAAGACAATAGTGTAAATAATGCAAACAAAATTCAGTTCTGCTGTAAAGCAGCTTTAAAAAGAGGACAAAAGTAAACAGTCTATTTTTCAGTTAAAGTCAGTTCATCGATGATTCAGTTCTCCTCAAATAGTGTTCAGTGCAAATCGAGTGGATAGGTATTGCCAAATTTAAATTAATATAATATTCATATTAAATATTAATTGCCAACTAAGCAAGCCAAAGGCGACAGTGGCAAATGAAGCCAAAACTCCACAGTACTGACAGAAAAGGAGAAGAAAAAACCCCCGGGATAAACCCGGCTCAGTCAGGGGGGACCATTCTCCTCTGGCCATTGTTAATGCTCAGTTACAGTATAAGATCCACAAGTTACTCATATAAACATCATACACTGTATATATATATATATATACAGTGGGTAAGTAAAGTATTCAGACCCCCTTACATTTTCACTCTTTGTTATATTGCAGCCATTTGCTAAAATCATTTCAGTTATTTTTTTTTCTTCATTAATGTACACACAGCACACCATGTTGACAGAAAAACACAGAATTGTGGACATTTTTGCAGATTTATTAAAAAAGAAAAACTGAATTATCACATGTCCTAAGTATTCAGACCCTTTGCTCCATATTTAGCAGAAGCACCCTTTTGATCTAATACAGACACGAGTCTTTTTGGGAAAGATGCAACAAATTTTTCACACCTGGATTTGAGCATCCTCTGCCATTCCTTCTTGCAGATCCTCTCCAGTTCTGTCAATTTGGATGGTAAACGTTGGTGGACAGACATTTTAGGTCTCTCCAGAGATGCTCAATTTGTGTTAAGTCAGGGCTCTGGCTGGGCCATTTAAGAACAGTCACAGAGTTGTTGTGAATTCACTCCTTCGTTATTTTAGCTGTGTGTGCTTAGGGTCATTGTCTTGTTTGGAAGGTAAACCTTCGGCCCAGTCTGAGGTCCGGAGCACTCTGGAGAAGGTTTTCGTCCAGGATATCCCCTGGACTTAATGGGCTGCATAATGTCATTTCATCTTTCCAAAAAAAAAAAAAAAAAAAAAAGGTGCGATTGCAACCAGGATGTATCGTCCTCGTCCCTGGCTGAAAAAAGCACCCCCACAACATGATGCTGCCCACCACCATGCTTCACTGTTGGGATTGTATTGGACAGGTGATGAGCAGTGCCCTTTTTTTCTCCACACATACCGCTTAGAATTAAAGGCCAAAAAGTTGTTTGTTTTTTCTATCTATCTTGGTCTCATCAGACCAGAGATCTTATTTCTCACCATCTTGGAGTCCTTCAGGTGTTTTTTTTGCAAACTCCATGCGGGCTTTCATGTGTCTTTGCACTGAGGAGAGGCTTCCGTCGGGCCCGGGACCAGTTGTTAAAGCCCCGACTGGTGGAGGGCTGCGTTGATGGTTGACTTTCTACAACTTTCTTCCATCTCCCGACTGCATCTCTGGAGCTCGGCCACAGTGATCTTTGGGTTCTTCTTTCCCACTCTCACCAAGGCTCTTCTCCCCCGATATCTCAGTTTGGCCAGACGGCCCGACTCATAGGAAGGTTCGATGTCGTCCCAAACGTCGTTACTTGATTAAGGACTTAGAGGCCACTGGGTGCGCTTAGGAACCTTAGTGCATGCAAATTTTTGTGTGTAACTTGGCCTCTATTCATGCCGTGTGCCCACAATTCTGATCCTCTGAGCATCTTCAGGCATGTCCTGTGAACAACTCAATGTTCTCATTTGCCTGACATGCACTGTGAGCTGTGTAAGTCTACTTATATAGACAGGGGTGTGTCGCTTGCCTAATCAAGGCCAATCAGGTATCACAATCCAACACAGCCTGTGTCAAATGAAGTCTAAACCAGTCTCAGGGCTGAGATACAGAAAATAGGAGCGGCCCTGAGTGTTTAAAATGATTGTCTCCGCAAAGGTTCTGAATACTTGTACCATGGGGGGGGGGGGGGGAGTATTGTCAGTGTTTTCTTTTTTAATAAATCTGCCAAAATGTCAACAATTCTGTGGTTTTTCTGTCAATAATGGGTGCTGTGTGTACATTAATGAGGAAAAAAAAAAACTTAAATGATTTTAGCAAATGGCTGCATTATAACAAAGAGTGAAAAATTTAAGGTGGTCTGAATACTTTCCGTAGCCCACTGTATACGGATATATATATATATAAAACGTAAACAAATGGTTCGAATGCTAGGTGCCACAACTTTAACCATTAATGATAAATAATGTTAAAGATTGTTTCAAAAAAAAAAAAAAAAAAAAAGGTATGAATGACTGGCTAAAGCTGCTGCCAAACAAAAACTGTAAGATTAAGGTAAAATATCCTAATTTTTATCCTAATTTTTCTTAAATGTTTTACAAAAAACACTATTACTTTACAGGTATTTCCTGGATTAATATTGTGAAACATTCTCTGTAAATGTAAATCTTTTTCGCCTCACAGGAGCCTTTTGTTTGGCACCCAGTGCTGCCAGTCATTTGACCTTTGCTTTTTTTTATCTTTTATTTTACAGTGAAGGTATTTGATCATAATAATTCAGGAAATAACTGTAAAGTTACAGTTTTGTCAGCTTATTTAAATCAAGAGATTTATCATCTAACGCTTTTGTTACTGTATTAATTACAGATTATTTTTGTAATTTTACAGTCATTTGTTTGTAATTCGGTATTAAAAAATGACATATAAAATCAAAAGTTAGTTGTTTTATTGTATTTACTGATCAATTCAAAAACTGCATCTGTTAATAGTTTGTGCACTCCTAAAAAAATGCTGGTTTGTTTCAACCCAATGTTGGGTCAAATATGGACTAACCCAACTGTTGGGTTATAAAGTATTGTGGTTACATTTTTAAATTAGACAGCTTTTTTTAACCGCACATTTGGTAGTCCAATTTGTCTCCCAACATTGGGTTGAAACAACCCAGCATTTTTTAGGGTGTAAGGGTTATCATTGCACCACATACTGGAAATCCCGTCCAGAGTTTCCATTCACCAACGGCATTATCCAATGTTCTGTCTATGTTCTTATTACTGTAGGTCGTCACACAGACACCTTTCATACGATTCCGGGAGTGTTAGTTGTTAGAAAAATCTAAAAGGAACATTCCTAATGTTCCATTTGGGCTCCAAAACTGGCTCTCTAAAATAAAAAATAGCCAAACCATAGACGTGCGGATGCAGACACACACACACACAGACACACACACTGGTGTCACGTGTGCTGAATCGTGTGTAATGTAAGTGCACAGGTGTCTCCAGTGTCTGTCAGTCATGTGCCTGAGCTCCGCCTGTCTCATACACACCAGCAATGACCACACTGTAGCTTATGTGTGGCAGTTCAGGCAGCGTAACCTGAAGAACAGGACATTTTTACTAAAAAATAATTTAGCACAAGACTACTGAAGAGTGTTTTGTTTGTTTATTTGGTAAAAATTTTTTTTTTTTTTTTGGTTGTTCTGGTCTGTTTTTTGTTAATGATTGGTGCATGTGTCTTGGCTCTGTTCATAGTCAGTTTTATTTATTGGCATGCTTAACATTGATTAGGGTTTTATACTGTACTACTTAGTAAAAGGAAAACTTTTCCTCCCCTCTAATTTACAGAAATCATTTATTACACATGAACACAGTGCTGCATAGACATAGTCACCCAGATCAGCTTACATCTGTCGACTTCCATAGAAGAAAAAACATGGTATACCTATAGACTTCAATGGATACCTTCAGCGTTCTTCAAAATATCTTCTTTTGTGTACCACAGAAGAAAGAATCTCATACTAGTTGAGGGTGAGTAAATGATGCCAGAACAGTCATTTTGGGGTGAACTATCCCTTTAAGTCTTCTGGAGTCATCTGATGTCTCTGTGTGAAGAACAGACTGAATTTCAGGTCCTGTCTTCTCAATCTTCTTCTCCACCACAGCTCTTGAATCTCATCTGCATCCCCAAATATGCTGCATGAAGGCTGTGACAGGAATGTGCAGAAGTGTGAATGAGAAATAGGATGAGATTATGATGGGTCATTAGTTTTCTCTTCTTACTCTCATCAGTCTCACAGAGCTCTGGCTATAGTCCCGCATGCTGTCTGTGTGGGATGTGGGTTATTGCACATGTTTCATGAAAATCCAGGCTTATTAGTAATCTTACCACTGCAGACTCATGACATGTTTGACTGAGCGAGATTCAACTAATGACACACATCAGGCGTGTGTTTGATAGACTGAAAGCTACAAAACAACCTTCAGCTCATGAAAACCAATAGACAGAACAGACTGAAGGGATAAGAGAGAGTGAAATAAGTGTAGCATCGCTCTACAGTGAGTGCAAATGTCCAGTCTTTTTGGTGAAAGCTATTCTCAGTCTGATCATGAAGTCTAATGAAGGCCCTGCTGCAGCGTTGCTTTCTGTAGCCATCTAGAGTGACATTTGCATCTGTGATTTGTCCTCATTCACTTCTGTGCTCCTTTAATCAATTCCTTTCATGTCCTGAGCTCTTTATTCATGAAGCGTCATGGGAAGAATCTGAAGCAGTTCTGAGATCAATAATCAATGAGCAGACACACCGTGAACAACAGATCAATGCACCAAGGCTTTCCACAGCTCCAGAATGCTCTGCTCTGCTCTGAATAAATATGGAGTTACAACGTTTTTTTACTGCCTTGTTTTTTGTTTCTTTTTCTTCTAACATGTGGAGGTTTTAGAGGTCTGTCTGCTCTTTGTGTTTCTATGTTGTTCATTGACAGAGAAAGACAAACGTTTGGTTCGCCACTGCCAGAGGGCCCAAACTTGTATCGATTTCAGCCGGGGGATTTCAGAAATTGTCCTGATTTCTGGCTGAAGAATGCCTTGGCTAATGCAGTGTGTTCTGATACATAAGGAACACACACTGCTGTATTACATCTCTGCTGCATTCATTTCAGTCTGTGCACCCCCGTATACGCAGCTCATTCTGCATGACTACTGTAACCCAGTCATCTGAGCCGGCTCTTTCACGCTTTTATAGAGAACAGATTCGGTCTCAGCGCTGCTCTTTCCCAGCATGCTCTGCTCCCTCTGTATGGTGTCTGGTCTGGCAGATAATGGTGTGCTGATATTATGCATTCACATCTCAGCCCCAAGGACAGAAATGGCTCCGCGGACCTCCAGATCAGCGTGAGCGTCAAGGTTAGGAGCATCAGGAGCATTGTGTCTGATTGACAGACGGACACTGCTTTCACACAGACTCCAGGACACTACAGCACTGCTGACTGCTTTAATAGTGCAGTTTTTTGAGCCTGGTTCTTTAAGTAAGTTCAGCTATTAGTAATGGTTTGAAAGGTGAGCAGCACTGCACACACCAATGTTCAATATTGATTCATTTCTTAACAGGAGCTGGAGAAGCGAACTCGTGCAGCTCAAGAGGAACACATGTTTCACAGGGCCTTTCATCAATCTTCTTTTATTCATCTCATCCCTCATTCTCTCAGGGCACGTCATCTCTCTCTCGCTCTGGGGTTTCTTGCCTGACGACTGCAGCACATTTGATCTCTAGTGTGGATGATGTGAGTAGTGTGTGACCACTCCATCTGTCTCATGCGGTCAGCAGGAGTTCCCATAAGACACGAGACACACAGTTCCCCTGATCCAACTGCAATACAAACCTCCTAACAATATGTGAGCCTGCAGCACAAAAGCAGTGTTAAGTCGCTGGGGGATATTTGTAGCAATAGCCAACAATACATTGTGTGTGCCAAAATTATCTATTTCTCTTTTATGCCAAAAATCATTAGGATATTAAGTAAAGATCATGTTCCATGAAGATATTTTGTAAATGTCCTTCCATAAATATATCAAAACCTAATTTTTAGTTACTAATATGCATTGCTAAGAAATTCATTTCGACAACTTTAAAGATGATTTTCTCAATATTTAGATTTTTGTGCACCCTCAGATTCCAGATTTTCAAATAGTTTCAAATATTGTCCTATCCTAACAAACCATACATCAATGGAAAGCTTATTTATTAAGCTTTCAGATGATTTATAAATCTCAATTTCGAGAAATTGACCCTTATGACCTGGTTTTGTGCTCCAGGGTCACATATTAGCCTGCTTCAATTGAAAATCCTGTCTTGAGTGTAAAGGCAACATGAAATCTAAATTCAGCTCAGTTCTTCAGTGCACATTATTCCAGAGTGATCATTTTCACTCGTCCTTTCAGTGTAGTGACTGATTCATTCTGGAGACTCAATGAGGCCTACAATCAATCAAAACCTGTGCTAACTGAAAGAAACCAAGTTGATGAACAGATTGAATCCAGTATTTGCAAATAATATAGCAAAATGAGAGATTTACGAGCAATTTTTAAAATTCCGGTCATTGTGACCCGGGAACATTACAAGTGAAAATAAGCTGGCTGAAGTGTTTTTGTGCATGAACTCTGATCTCTCATTGATGATCTCTCTGGTGCACAGCTCACATTCTTGCTGAAGTATGCAGGAGCTCATATAGCAACAGATGTGACTGATACCCCCAACATGCTGCCCAGAGACTCTACGTGCTATTTTTAACACTCAACACACAACATTCAATCTATGACTGACTAACACTGACTAACACTTCGGCTGGAGTGAACTACACTGTAAAAAATGACCGTGAAATTAACTGTAAAAAAACAGTAAAAATGCTACAGTAAAAACCTATTAACTGGTTAACGGTAAACCCCTACTATATACGGTGAAAAACTGTATTGGACATTAATTTTACGGTAGTATACCGTTTTTGGAAGTGAAAAAGACTGTATAATTTACAGTGAATAACCGTAAATTGACATTCCCAGAATTCCCTGCATTACATTTCAAATGTTATGTTTTTTTTGTTAAAATAACTGTTTCTTCTCAGTTTTTTCTTATCAGTTTTGTATATTAGGGTTGTGTGTTACACCTAATGTTGTTAAATGAATGTTTATTGCATATTTCAGTTTCATGTGTGTCACCATGATAGTGTTTAGTGTTTGTGTGAATGACATACTGTGCACCTTCTATATATGTTAATGTTTAAAAGCTGCTTGTGATGGGCTTTGGTTCATCATGTGACTTTCTCATCACCTCCTGCATTTGGTGGATATCAGTGTATTACAAAGCTACAAAACAGATTTCAGTACTTCAATAGGTTGGTATATTAACATTATATCAGTTAAAATACGGTATTTAACTGTAAATTTAACCGAAAAAAACTTAAAATGTTGCTACCGTATTTTTTACAGTAAAATTCCGGCAACCATAGCTGCCGTTTTTTTACCTTAAATATTATAGAATTTTTTTTTACAGTGTAGACTGACCTGGGACACTTAACATCTGATATGCACATATATTGATCCAGCATGTGCTTGTTCACACAGCGATGGAGCTTCTGTCATGTAATCTTTCCCATATGCTGTTATTTTTTTTGTCCCATGCAGTATTAGTTCATAGTGACCACGTCTGTCAGGATCTTAAAAAGACTAAACACACCAGCTCTACTGCCGCGCTTCAGTGTCAAAGCATTGGTTTGTTCACTTACCACATGCAAAACCACAGTCAGTGATGTCAAGCATGGTGTGACGCTTCAGTGTGATAGTTTTCATGAGATTTCAGAGTTCTGGAGAGGATGAGAACATTATGAGTGAATGATTTCATTTTAATCTGTTCCTCCGTCAAAGCATCATATGAAGATGTAGAATATGCAGTAGTACTTTAAACAAATATACTTATGTAATGTTTTTTGGACACGTAATTGCATGTTAATTGCAACTGAATAAAAAGTATTATAGTTGAAATTTATATTAAATGCCATTAGCTGAACTTTGTGACATAAAGTGTTTTCTAATAAATATACTGTATATAAGATTCAAAGTAAACTACAAGTGCACATTTAATACATTAAAGTACGAATGATATGGATGACTGGTGGTGTGAACTGTGTGTGAAGATTGTCCTTTTGCATTTCCAGCATGTGTGTGACATAAGAGTGAGTAAATAATGACAGAACATTCACTGAACCCTGAATGATTGCTGTATCATGTGCTGATTGTGTTGGAGTAACATCACTGTAAACTGCAGGCAAAGTTTATAATGAATTGATAGTATATGTGAAGCAGCGAGACTCGTTAGATCACCCGCTGTATGAGAGGCTTCTAACAACTAGACCGTCATTAAAATGTTAATGACCAAGCATTACTATAATGTCAGCCTTTATGGATGAAGGAGTCTCCAGATTTTTTCTCCTCTCTCTATCGTCTGCTCTTTATCTATCGGTCGATCTCTCACACACTCAGTGTGTGTGTCTGGTGTCTGCTGTTGTCTAGATGTGATGCACACTTTTCTTTTATTCTTTTATTCACTAGATGGGACGTTTTCTTTCCCCCTGACACACTTCAGCTTCCAGAAACACACCTGTGATTATTACACTCTGATTATATGTGTGTCTGTGACAGTCGAGCCTCACAGCCAGCCGCTGTAAACAGGGCAAACATACAGGACATTACTATTACTAATATTCTTATTCATTGTAAAGTTTGTATCCTTCGTGATTTTTATCTGTAAACTCATGAATTAGTCAGCGGTGTCTTTGTGCATTTACCATATTAATTTGGGATTGTAAAGCATAATACAAAAAATCATTAGTGTCATGATGGTGAAGTGTTTGTCCGGTCTTTTCAAACGCAACAGAGTGTTGACCTTTTAGCGACTCTCGATGGACTTGATGGATCATAAAACATCGCCAGACTCGTGCTCATCTGTTTCAAATAAACCTAAACACTTTTAGCAGAGCACACTTTTCATGCTCCTCCTGCTGTTTTATCTCACATGGCCGATTTCTGCAACCTTCTGAAAATATTCTGCAGCCTCATTGTCAGCCCTTGATGAGTGTGTGTGCGGTCAGAGACGTGATGGACGTCATCAGAGTCGTCCCGGGTCATTGTTCTCTATGACTTCAGCTTCAGCGGCGTCCCTCGCACCTTCACACTCAACGCTGTCTCGGTCACCTGTTTCCTAGGAAACCCAGCGCTGTGATGACACATGTATTTTTCTAGCATGGTTGCCTGGTTACCGTATCATCTGTGTGTGAGGCTCAATAGACTAACAGCGCTGTATCGCCGCTCAAACTCCAGCAGATGCTTCTCTCTGCCCTGCCTCTCAACTGATACTACATCATACTCCACCTTCACAAGGGAGTGGTGTTTGAGATCGTAATGCTGGGGTTCTGCGCTTTCACTGACAGTGATGTGCACTGGTGTTCAAAAGGTTGGGGTCAGTAAGATGTTTTAATGTTTTTGAAAGCTCACCAAGGTTGCATTTATTTGATCAAAAATACAGTAAAATGGAAATAATTTACAATTTAAAATAGCTGTTTATTTCTGTGATGTGCAGCTGTATTTTCAGCATCATTACTCCAGTCTTCAGTGCCACATGATCTTCAGAAATCAGTATAATATGCTGATTATTAGAAACATTCGATATATTCATGTTGAAAACAGTTGTGCTGTCCCATATGTTTGTGGAAACTGCCATACATTTTATTTTTCAGGATTCACAGATGAACAGAAAGTGCAAAAGAACAGCTTTTATTTGAAATAGAAATCTACTGTAACATTATAAATGTTTGTACTCTCACTTTTGATCAATTGAATGCCTCCTTGAGAATAAGGTTAATTTCGGTTAAAGATCTTACTGAACCCAAACGTTTGAACAGTTGTGTAAGCATATTTAATTCAGTGAGCTGTCTAGTGTTGAGCTGTAGCATCAGGTCTCAATCTCAGATTATGTCTCTTTGTTTTCTCTCTCTCTCTCTCTCTTCTTTATTTTTTACAGCCCAGCACTTTCAACCGAGGAATTCATAGAAATATGTGATATTTGCAATTTGTGGAGCCATATAGCCCGTTTCTGAAATGCGTGGAGTAAATGTGTGTGGTCGCACATAAAGTGGCATAATTAGTGCTGATTTCTGAATACTTAATGAACGATTTCAAGGACTATTGAGTTTTGAGTTCTGAATGTTACAGTACTTCTATACAGCAGAACAGTCTGGTTTTCCTTGATATGATCCCTGGATGAGAATAGTTGGGTGTGTAAGAGGCATGTACAGGCTCATGTACAGCTGTAATAGATCTAGCCGGCGTTCTGGCAGCATCTCTCACATGCTCCATCTCTGAGCGCCGTTCACTCGCTTAGTCATATTAAAACCAGCAGCCGGCTGAACATGTACAGCACCTGAGAGCTGATCTAGTTTGGTCTTTGCTCTAAATTATCCTGGCAGCCTCCAAATCCACCTGCTGTCTCAGACGCACGGAGAGAAACGCTCCAGCGAGAGTTTAAAGTCAGCATGAAACGGGAACAACCATCATCTTTTCTTTTCTTATTGTGACGTATATCCCAGTGAAATGCCTTCTTGAACAAGAAGAAATGCAGGGCGAGACTTGATTTTGTCCATGGGGAAATGATTGCATGGTTGTTTGCTAGTGGCTGTGATCTCATGTGATTGACAGGTTTCTGCATTACTGTCCCTCACATCATCAGAGAAGAGATGTGCTTATGAGGGGAGGTCTTTGATTAAAGATAACGAGGGCACATGAATAAAAGAAAATAATGATTTGAACAGATAAATTATTTATAATAAGCACAGCAATAAAATAAGAATTGTCAATGTTGATTCCATGGTGACTTTAATACTGGTGAAAAAAATCTAATAAAAAGGCATTTAAAAAAAATATTGCTCTCCATATATTTCAGTTGAAGAAAATACAATTGCAAATGTCACATTTGTGGCACAGAAAAGCTTTATTTATTGCCTATAACACATGTGAACATAAAACACATTTGAATAAAATTTAGCAAGGAAGATACTTTGCAATGTTCCAAAAGAAGAAGAAAAACGAGTTTTGATCTCTAGTCAGCTGTTTCATTTACATTTGCATTTAGCCTAAATGTAGGCTCCTGTAAGAATGTATTCTCTCGCCCCTGAAGTATATTTTGAAATATATAGGTTGAAGGTGAAAACTAAACATGTTTTCAATGTCAAAAATGTATTTAATTGATCTTCACTGTAAACATATATTTAGCATAAACTTGAAATATATTTTGTATATATATATATATACATACAAAGTGAGGGGGCATGCATGCACAATTTTTAGGGGGGCCGAGTCGTCTTGGTGGGGGTTATTGAATGGATTTCTGAATATTGAACGAATAAAACGGGAAAAACAAACATGAAACTTGTAAATAAATCATTGTTTTATATAAAATGTAATAGCCTAGTTTTATATATGAATAGAGTATTCGTCAACTGATTGAATGCTGTTGGAGTTTCCAGTGTTGACAGCTCCGTAAAATATAACCGATAAGTCACGTCGGCTATAAGTCACATTTTAGGCGACATTCAGAAATAATACCGGCAGGCCTACAGCGTAATGTACCAACATTATAAACACCATTTAAATTTAACTGCATGGGCGTCACTAAGCTCATTCTAGGGGGACTTCTGACCAGCCCCACTAAAAAATGTGTGATTAACTGTAGTCTGTACACTAATTCATGATCGCTTCAGTCCCCTTTAAATCTCATATGAAAACTGATGCAGGCTTCGGCTGCGCCCCGTCTTTTAGTCTGCGTTCTGCAAACCTCAGAAGCAGAGGACAAGGTGTGTGCATTTATCGATGTATTGTTGTGACGTATCTGTGCAGTTCTTTGTCTTAAATGCAGTTAACATAATGTTGCTGGAGCAATACAGGACGGTTTCCTATCCACTGTAATGCGTTTTAGTTTGCATTCACCCCTCATCACACTATAGTTGTGTCCTTCCAGTGAAAATGGAGTGCTTAACGCATGAAAGCTGTTTGATATTTGCGATAATACGGTATTGTGTAAGGACAGACAAGAGGAGAGAGAGAAGTTGTCAATAAAAACTAGGTTCCTGCAAGTGATGGACTCACGCGTTTGAAAATACGACAAACACGTACTTTAGAAAGCAAATAAATATAACAAACAATATGACAAAAACTTGCTGTTTCTATGTTTTTACTTGATCGATAGAAATTGCAAATAAACAGTGGTGGTGTGTGTGTGTCATTGAGAATGATCAAATTCCTGTTTATAATTTATTTATATCTATATATATAGAAATGCAAGTGTTAGGAGTTTTGAACATTTACGAATATTAGCAAAGATGTTAGAATTCTTTATAAAGCAAACCCGTTCTTACCCGTTCTCAGGAACCTGAACGAAAAAATATTTTCGCTAAGAAAGAACTGAAATATAAAAAATGTCGCACAGGGGGCACAGTGACTAGGTGGCCAGGCCGGGCCCCCTGAGGCCCCCCGTGGCGGCTACGCTGTGGAGAGGCCAGAGGAAGAGCTGTGTTTTCTGCTGTAATCTCTGTTTTTCTTATCGGACTGTCAGTAATAACCTTGTAGTGATTTCATGCTGATAGCATCCTCAGTTGAGCTGAACACAGCTGTCAGAGAGTGTCGGCGCAGGTGTGGAGGTTCAGATTCCCCAGGCCTGCTCAGTCCTTACTTATGGCACATAACACTGTACAGTGCCAGCATTTCTTTCAGCTGGCATTCAGTATGTGCACATTCCGTCAAAACAATGAAAAGCAAAATACAAAGAGATGGAGACCGACTGTGAGCGGAACATGAGGATGCTGGGGTTGTTTCAAGGACTTCAGTGCAAAGCCATGAACAGGACGTAATGCCATCTGCAGAGACAAGAAACATCCATAAACCACTGCAAACATGAGAAGACAAGATGATAAAAACAAGCACACTCTTCTGAAAGTGTGGATTTATCACTTTTTGCAGTTCAGTTTGGTGTGAATTATTGCATGTATGGCTTTAACATGATCTCATGAGTATATGTATTTTTACAAAAAGTGTCATTCTGCGACAAATACGTTTACTTATGTTTGCACAGACACTGAAACGTACAATATTGTTGCATCTAAAATGTAATTATTACATATAAACAACTTTGCAGACATACAGAAATGTACAAATCCTTATATATATATATTGAAACCGTAGAATTAATAGTTTGATTATATTGTATTCTGTTGTCATATCAGTTTATTAAAAGCAGTTTACTCATTTAATAATAAACTAATTTAATCTTTTTAACTGTAAAATGAGTAATATTTCTGTAATCATTTAACCATTACTTATCATGTAATATTTATTTTGTTTTGTGGTGGAATACAAAAGGCATTTTTTCAGTCGTGTTGTGACTGACAATAGAGCCATAAAATACACCAAAAACGCATAAAATCACAAATGGAATCACTTTTCAGTGATCTTCATCTCCAAATCACTCATTTAAAGCCTGCTGCCTGAAGCAACCTTACGACAGGTTTTACTGCAGTGAAATCAAACACTCATTGGCTTTCGCCTGCTTGGTCACAGATTGTGATGTGTATCGGGATAATATTTTCAGTGAATAACAACTTAAATGCTGCTCAGTTCCTCACACTAAACTATTGTATTCCACCAGAGAGGACTGCGACTGCGACACGTCATCATTTAGATTACTTTTAATGCTGCTTTTGACATTTTTACAATAAGCTACAATACACTTGGCTATGGT
This sequence comes from Sinocyclocheilus anophthalmus, assembly GCA_018155175.1. Lineage (NCBI taxonomy): Eukaryota > Metazoa > Chordata > Actinopteri > Cypriniformes > Cyprinidae > Sinocyclocheilus > Sinocyclocheilus anophthalmus. The sequence continues at coordinate 170,843 of JADLZN010011644.1, read as the reverse complement.
TAGGTTTAGAGGTAGGAGTGGGATTACCAGCAAAATAACTTTATTATGCTATTCTGCTACTAAAATTGTCATTGAATGCCTACATATTTCTCTCTGTTTCTCTATTTTATTTTTATATTTTGTTTAAAGTGGTAATGTTTAGGTTTGTGGGTAGGGTTAAGGGATCTAAAATGCATCTATAAAATGGTGAAAATGCAATGATACAAATACCTTAATGATAGACAGGGTTGGGGAGTAACAAAATACCTGTAACGTCATTACGTATATTTAAAATACAAAATATTAGTAACTGTATTTCATTATAGTTACATTTTAAATGGGTGGAAATCAAATTACAGGTATATCCAAAAATAATTTTAGATTTGCAAAGTGATTACTTTGAATTTTAATGTCATTTATTTCATTTATTATTCATGTTTGGAAATGTTTCACCAATGAGGCAACTAGTCTGACTCTGACTCTTAAAAACACAAACACATGCAGCAGCCTGTTCAATGCAGAGAAAACCAGAAAGCCACGTGTGTGATGCATTTATGTCATGGAAATACAAAGGCAAATTTACTTAGAAATGTGAAAAAGGACGTAACATCACAGTGCAACAAAATTTCTCTCGACAGTTTAAAGTAACTTCTTCTCAATCTTTGAAAACCTGGACTGCCAACACTATTCTCACAACGCATGGGCATTTTCTTATACAGTGCCAGTGAGGTTTGTCTGTACAAGTTCTTGTTTTTATGCATTTATAACAATAATGATATAGTTAAGCAATATCAATGAGAAAGAAGAGTACTGTTTTCCCGAATATTGGCAGGATTGCAAATGTGGTACTGATTTTATGCAATTCACAAACAATAATTTTATATTAAGTGACTTGCTTTAAATAACAGTATTGTCTGATTTGCTCTATGTCACCAACAACAATATATATCCATATATAAGTGTCTATTTACACTAAGTGCAAATAGCCAGAGGCTATTTACAGTAACTTCCTTCACCAATGTCTGTTTGGGTTAAACATCATTACAAAAGACATCTATCAAATAACAACAGCAGTGGTGTAGGTAGTAAGACACAAGGCAGTAAGTTCTGACGTGATCGATCTGAGTTCGAATACACCTTTTGGCGAACTCGCTCTGCTCCCATTCATCTCCTTTTCCCATCACATATCAGATCTGAAAGGCATTTATTTTGAATAAAAATGAAGAACATATACGAAAGGTAGAATTAAGGCAGCATCCATTTAATAATTTTAATAAATATGAAACTTTACACTCAATATGTTATTATTGCATACTGTTTTATAATGTACTACAGTACTGAGATGCAAATACCTGCCACTATTTGCACTAAGTATAAATAGCATTTCTAATTACTATTACACTTATTGCAAGAAAATACTATTTTTACCTAGTGTAAATAGAGTCCATCGTTATTTGCTCTTACTGTAAATAGAATATATAGTTATTTCCGCTTAGTGTAAATAACCACTGAAATAAATCCACAGCAGAAGAGTTGTGCATCTGTGAGTAACAGTGCTGTTTTGTTCCTGAATGAATCCACATTTTGAACGAATAAGCTGAGCGAGTGAGTCAATTACATTTATAAAATCACTTGCTTCACTCCTGAATGGATCAGTTCCTTTTGAACGAATCAAATTATTATGTGACTCATTCATTAAGACAGCTTTTTAGTTTCATATTTAAAAATAATTTATTCCCCTCTACCCGTTCATATTTCTATATTTAAAATGTTATATTTTAAACATTAATCTCATAACATTATTTATGAATTTATAATTGCTTTAAATGCATTCATGACACCCATTTTTATTTAGAGGTGGTTAACAAAAACAAGACATCAAAGTTCATTTATGCCTCTCACCTTAAGTATTCAGTATTTAGATTGTTACTAAACTTGAGTAATCTAACAAAATACGTTACAGATTACTTTTTAAAGCATGCATTTTGAAATCTGTAGTGAAATACATTTTAAAAGTAACCTTCCCAACCCTGATGAAATAAATGTTTCAGAAATATTTTGTTACTTTAGCTGTAAATATGTTTTAGATACTATCAATATGTACATATTGCATGTTTCAGCATCTATTCGAATGTACAATAATCTAAGTTTTGTACCTGCAAATGTTACATGCTAATACCTACTTATAAACAATGAGACCAGGCTGGAATAAACTACATATGCACTCTCTCTTATTTGATTTCTATAGCGCCTTTCACAGACTCAAAGTCACTGCACAGCACAGACTGGAATATATAACACATCATAACAAACAAGTATGAAAGAAGACAAATAATGAATAGAGTGAAAAGAGGCAGAGAACATAAACGTGTCAATAACCTTGAGCAAACAACTGGGATTTGAATGTAGGGAGAGATGAAATTTCACAGAGAGTACCACTGAAACCCCTGCCACTCACAGAAGACAATATAAAGTCAGAAAACATTAATAAATTGGATCCATAGGACCTGAGAAGCTGAGCAAGAGCATTGGGGTGAATCAAATTGGCCAAATGTACAACACCATGTAGGGCTTTTAAAGTGGTGAGTAGAATTTGAGCCACGGGAAGCCCGTGTTGTTTCTGGAGGACAAGAAAGATGTGTGTGTTTGAACACGGGCAGATTGTAAACTCTGAAGCACTTAAGTGCAGTAATCCAAACGTGAAGAGATGAAGCCGTGAATGACAGATTCACCATCGCTCCCATAAGATGAGCAGAAGGGGAGAACATTAACAGGGCACCAACAATGTCAAGGCATAGATGAGAGTAATGTCAAACAAGGCGCTTGAGGTCTGTACTTATAAAGCTTCAGTTTTTCCAGGCTTGAAAGTTGGCGGCCATCCCCACTTCCCCGCTAAGATCACGGGTACAGGATATACAGACTGGAGGGGAGAAGAAATTTTACCTGGCCTTGGAACAAATATACGTTTGTGTGTTGTCTGCATAGTAATGCAGAGTATTTTTCATGCAGGTATTTTTTTTTTTTTTGCCTAGAGAAAGCATATAGATGGTAAAAAAGTAGTGGTCCTAAAACAGAGCCTTGGGGAACTCCACAAGACTGGAGGTGATTTGTGCTTCCCAAACGAAACAACATTTTGCCTATTGCCTAGGTATGAAAATACAGAGTTTGTGGCAAACCTTATCAAAAGATGTGCTAAATTCTAGGTGGACCAGGATCTAGAATCTCTAGAATCAGAAAACATGAGGAGATCACTGATTAACCCTAAAAGAGCTGACTTTGGGCTATGAAGTGCACAAAAACTAGAGTATAAAAATGACATATTATAAAATAAAATAATGTAAATACATAAACATACTAAAGTACTGTAAACAAAAACATACTAAAGTACAGTAACAATGTAATTGTACAGTATGTCGTTTTTACAACACTCTTAAAAGGGGGCTGTCATAAAATGATTTTTAAAGCAAGTGGTGCAGCCAGTTAGTTTTGAATTGATACTTAAGAAGAGTTGAACTCTTCTTTAATTTTCACAGTTGTTTGGTGTTGCAGTAAGGTGGGAACAGATCTGCCCGGGGTTTCTGGACCTACATGAGCTCAGAAACAGGCTCAGTCTGGTCATCACAAGACAATTTCCTCATGGTCTCAAGATCTGACAGTTAAGCAATGAAAATCTAAGTCCATTTGTACAGGCTCAAATGTCTGTTTGTGTAATCATGTGTAAAATGCTTTGGGTTTGGAAGGTGTAGAGCGAAATGAAGAATGTGTGTGAAGTGGTCAAATGTTTGTCTAAGTATCCCAATTTGTTTGGGACAGACCACGTCTCGCCCTCTAGATCTGTGGACTTCATCTTTACATAAGCACCTAATCGAGAGGAGATGATGGGGCATTTATCATCAAGATGTCTACAGTCACATTTAGAGTGTATACTGTATGTTTGGAGTGGCTTGGCTGTTCCCAACTCTGCACACTTTGGATATCTCTTTATCTGACCCCCGTTTGAAGCGTTGGAGCCTACTAATGATCTTATGAGTAGGACCAGGTTTGTCTGATAAGGGTGACATACGCCATGTGCAGTGCAAGCACTGGAAACCACTGCAGTAAATGTCTGAAAGTGCAGAGACTGCGCTAAAAAAATAGCCACTGTCACAGAAGCTCAACACAGTTACTGATTCACAAGACTTTAATAGCATCTTGTTTAAATCTAGTGAGTCAGTACAAAACAAAACCATTCTAGTGCATTAACTCTGAGTAATCATGCAAAAATGAAGTGACGTTGCTGGGCCGGAGTGGATGTGCTATTCCTGTCTCAGTCGCTGCCGCTGTGTTTGCTGGTAAGGTCAGTGAGTGCAGTGGGCAGAGGTTCCTGTGACGTCTTTCCTCTCGTGCCCACAGTGATGGCTGTGAAAAACACTGGGGAGTCACTGAAGGCTGCAGGCCGTCGATCTGAGCCATATCAGCTGAGAAGTCATGTCTCATCCTGGAGAAACAGAGAGAAACAGAGCTTGAGAGAGAGAGAGATGGGCTGTGTCTCAAACTCTACTGCACTGTCTTGCTGTCTACATGAGCGACTGACTACATAAACACTCCTAATCAAAATGGAACCTTACATGACACAAAAATGTAGACCCTTTAATCTGGTATTCATCTTTCTGTCTGATCTAAATAGAAATACACATCTCTTTATGCATCTAAAACTGAAATGCATAGCTGTATTCTTTCTTCTGTTCTGATCAGAGCACATGCACCACAATGTCCTTTCGCACACTAAAATGACAGTGGAAAGCAATTAAGATGATAGATGAAAACAGTAGATATTAATGCATTTCCCCACCAAGTGAACATGCTCAGTTTGATGAAGGTGACTTGGTCGAGCGCTCTGCTCTTCACTCAGAAATGGTTTCAAGGGCTTCTGCAGACAGAAGATTAAAGTCGTGATGTAACACAAGTAACAACAGAAATTTTCTTCTGTACTGTGACGTACCTCTGAGTGAAATGCATTGTAAAAAAAGAAAAGAATATAGGGTTCAGAGGGCGGGGACTTGGTTCAATCCTTCGGTTGTTGATTGGATGGAGAGCTGCAGATCTGAATGCGAGCTTGAGGTTGAATTTGAGAATGTTTAAGCAGGGTTTAATGCTGTGTTCGATTCACCTCGGAAGTCGGAGCTGTGAATGATTTAAACCCAAGTTTAAACCACATTTTGCAACTGCAGACACTCACACACACCATAGCAACATGTTCACCGATAGAGGTTGGGCAGTAATGAGTGTATGACTCAATAATGACACGGGAATATAACAGAAGCTTTATAAATATTCTAGTATTTGTAGCTTTCACTTACTTTTCACATAGGGAGCAGCCATCTTGAATTCTCAACTTGGGGTTGAGCGAGGCGGACCGAGTTTCTGAGAAGGAACTCCATTTGAAAAACCCGACATGAAGGTCTGAATTTCCTACCTCTGATGACAAACGAACGCAGCACAAGCAGAATAAATGACTGCAGAAGTCCAGCATAAATCACCAGAGAAAAGACTGAAGCTCCAGTTATGACATTTTAATTAAAAATTACAAACTCAAAGAAAAAAAATGTATTATAAAATGCATTTCGAAAATAGATATGGTGAATTTGCATTTCATGCTGACTTTAAGATCTAATTTCAAAGCATATTTAATGTCTATGTTTTTGAATATTATGTGGATGCATAATTTGCAGATGAACACGGTAACACTTTACAATAAGGTGCATTAGTTAACATTAGTAAACTACTTTAGTTAGCATGAACTCAGCATTTATTCTCTTATGGGCGTCAACATTTACTAATGCACTATTACAATCAAAAGTTGTGCTTGTTAACATTAGTTAATGCACTGTGAACTAACAATGAACGGCTGTATTTTCATTAACAAAGATGAATAAATACTGTAATAAATGTATTGTTCATTGTTCGTTCACGTTAACATGAACTAATGGAACCTCTTTGTAAAGTGTTACCATTAACACTATGAATGCATTGTTGTAGTAGGGTCTGCAAAGGGCCAGTAGGAGCTGATGAGGCATGACTTTGATGAACTATGGAATATTGATGTGTATTCAATACCACAGAGGGAGGAGTGCCGTTATACTTAATATAGGCACAGTGGTCAGTCAGTCCTAATCACAGACATGTTGATATTCAATACTGCAGTGGGATAATTGAGCATTTTTGGACAATGAGAACAACGCATTTATTAGTATCTCGGGGTTACATTTTGGGCATCAGCCATGCTGGGCAACTTTCGGACATTCAGCGTTGGGCAGCTCAGTGCGTTTACGCGCGCGCTCTCTCACTACCTCTACCACCACAGATGCTGTCTAGCTAGGCAGCTCAGTAGGTGTTGAGACAGCTCCTCAGAGGGAGGGTTCCTGTTATCTCGTCTGGCCGCTGGAGAGGCGCCGGGGTGTCGTGAAGCAGCGGAGATCCGCCATGACTTACAGCGCGGACGCTCTCCGCTCGCGCGCGTCTGGAGCTTTAACCTCGAGCCGCGTCCCGTCAGTGCGCCCGACGAGCATGTCCTGAGAGCCACGAGCCCGGACAGAAGATGACCGTAAGTTCTGCTCTCGTGTTCGTGGGGCTGGGATTGCAGTGCTCGCCCGGGTGTTTAACGGGAGGGCGAGAGGACTGATTTAGAAACATGACATCATTTGAGACCGACTGAGATCCTCGCGTGCGTTCATTTAAATCTGCGCCTATTGCGCGCTTCTGTAATGCCGATGAGATTTCATGAGAGGTGCGGAGAGCAGTGCGTGATGTTACTGATATGACTGTTATTATGAACACATGAGTATATCGAGCTTCGGGTATGTAGGATATGCATGAGTGAATGAAGTGAATGCACTGTCCTTATGAAGACATCATGCATCATTAGAAAGCTGAATGACTTCAGTATAATGGGATTAATTTTGTACCGCTTTGCCAGTTTTTGCCGTGTGTGTGCTGTAATGTGTGTGTGTGTGTGTGTGTGTGTGGTGGTGTCTGTGTGGTGGTGTGTGTGTGTGTTTGTGTGTGGTGTGTCTGTGTGTGTGTGTGTGTGTGGTGTGCTGTAATTCTGTGAGGTGGTGTTTGGTGTGGTGTGTGTGTGTTTGTCTGTGGTGTGTGTGTGTTGTGCTGTTAATGTGTGTGTGTGTGTGTGTTTGTGTGTGTGTGTGTGTGTGGGGTTGTGTGTGTGTGGGTGTGTGGGTGTCGGTGTGTGTGTGTTGTGTGTGTGATGTAATGTGTGTGTGTGTGTGTGTGTGTGTGTTTGTGTGTGTGTGTGTGTGTGTGTGTGTGTGTGTGTGTGTGTGTGTGTGTGTGTGTGTGTGTGTGTGTGTGTGTGTGTTGTGTGTGTCTGTGTGTGTGGTGTGTGTGTGTGTGTGTGTTGTGTGCTGTAATGTGTGGGGTGTGGTGTGTGTGTGTGTGTTGTGTGTGTGTCTGTGTGTGTTGTGTGTGTGTGTGTGTGTGTGTGTGTGGTGTGTGTGTGGGGGGGTGTGTCCTGTGTGTGTGTGTGTGCTGTAATGTGTGTGGTGTGTTTGTGTGTGTTGTGTGTGCTGTGTGTGTGTGTGTGGTGTTGTGTGCGGTAAATGTGTGTTGTGTGTTGTGTGTGTGTTGTGTGTGTGTGTGTGTGTGTCGTGTGTGTGTGTGTGTGTTATGTGTGTGTGTGTGTGTTGTGTGGTGTGTGTCTGTGTGTGTTGTGTGTGTGGGTTTGTGTGTGTGTGTGTGTTTTTTTTGTGTGTGTGTGTGTGTGTGTTTGCTGAATGTGGTGTGTGTGTGTGTGTGTGTGTTTGTGTGTGTGTGTTGTGTGTGTGTGTTGTGTGTTGTGTGTGTGTTTGTTGTGTGTTGTGTGTTGTGTGTGTGTTTGTTGTGTGTTGTGTGTTGTGTGTGTGTTTGTTGTGTGTTGTGTGTTGTGTGTGTGTGTCTGTAATGTGTGTGGGTGTGTGTGTTTGTGTGTGCGTGTAAATGTGTGGTTGTGTGTGTGTGTGTGTGTGTGTGGGTGCTGTAATTGTTGTGTTGTGTGTGTGCTGTAAGGTGTGTGTGTGTGTGTGGTGTGCTGTAAGTGTTTGTGTGGGTGTGTGTGTGTGTGTATGTGTGTGTGGTGTGTGTGTGTGTGTGTGCTGTAATGTGTGTGTGTGTGTGTGTGGTGTGTGCAGTGGCTGGTAATTGTGTGTGTGTGTGTGTGTGTGGGTGTGTTGCTGTCGGTAACATGGTGTGTGTGTGTGTGTGTGTGTGTGTGAGCGAGAGAGAGAGCGAGAGAGAGAGAGAGAGTGGCACAGCTGTTTCTTGCGCATTTATGTTCGTGTTTAATCACTTTAAGCAATCACTTATATGTAAATCAAAGCATAAGGCTCTTTGATTTACACTCTCTCTCTCTCTCTCTCTCTCTCTCTCTCTTTATTTTTTCTCTGCGTGACTCAAAGGCCGGTGTCTCGTGAGATTAAAGCTCCTGATCTCGACAAATCACTCGAGGATTCCTAATGTGTCTTAAGTGTCGATGAAAGAGCCTTTAGAAAGAGCATTTATTTTATAAACCGACTTCATAGAGAGCATGCAGTTGATCATAAAGCTTCACAATGGATAGGTTTTGATAGATGTATATGAGCTGTGAGTGTTCAATCATGGTCACATCATGATATACACAATATTATACAATTACATAATACAAAATGATCTACATAATCCACACACACACACACACACATATTTGCCAGCTATATGAATTTTGTTCACAACTGGGAGTCATTTTCTGAAATATTACACAAAATGCATTTGACCTCCTCACCTTCAGACATTCTGTCCCCGCTTTGTTTTATGTTCACCATGTTCTTATAGACAGATGAGACATGGAGGCTGGCTTTCCGTTCATAAGTTAGTGGCTCTGCGCTGAAATGCACTAGCTGTGACTGTACTGTGTTTTCAGATGTGTTATTGTAGTACATTGTAATAGCTGTGCAGTACTCCAGCTCGTTGCTGTTCTGAAGGAGTTTCATTCTCGATTGTTTGGCATTGAAAGGCAAAGCCCACACATCCTGTTCAGGTGAAAGAGTGTTCAGGAAGCGTGCGTTACTGTACCAGGAGTCTGAGTTCAGGAAGGAAGTCCCATGTGGCATCATTGTGTGTGTGTGTGTGTGTGTGTGTTGTGATGAATATACCTGTTTTTCTATTCTGGTGGGGACTTAAACCTGAATACACACAGACTCATGGGGACTTGTGTCACGGTGGGGACCTAAATTGAGGTCCCCACGGGTAAACAAACTTATAAATCACACAGAATTAAGTTTTTTGAAAATCTAAAAATGCAGAAAGTTTCCTGTGAGGGGTAGGTTTAGGGGTAGGGTTAGGGGAAGGGGATAGAAAATACAGTTTATACAGTATAAATACCATTACGCCTATGGAGAGTCCCCACCAGGATAGGCAACCAGACATCTTTGTGTGTGTGTGTGTGTGTGTGTGTGTGTGTGTGTGTGTGTGTGTGTGTGTGGTGTGTGAGTGTGTGTGTGTGTGTTCGTGAGTGAGTGTGAGTGTCTGTGTGTGAGAGTGTGTGAGTTGCGTGCGTGCGTGCGTGCTTGTAGTGAGTGATGAGTGTTGTGTGTGTGTGTGTGTGTGTGCGTGAGTGCGTGAGTGTGTGTGTGTGGAGTGTGTGTGTGTGTGTGTGTGTGTGTGTGTGTGTGTGGTGTGTGTGTGTGAGTGTGTGAGTGAGTGAGTGTGTGTGTGTTTGGTGTGTGTGTGGGTGTGTGTGTGAGTATTGTGTGTGTGTTGTGTGTGTGTGGGTGGTGTGTGTGTGTGTGTGAGAGTGACGTGAGTGAGTGAGTGAGTGAGTGAGTGAGTGATGTGTGTGTGTTTGTGTGTGTTGGTGTGTGTGTTTGTGTGTGTTTGTGTGGGTGTGTGTGAGTGCTTGTGTGTGTGAGTGAGTGATTGTGTGTTTGAGTGAGTGAGTGAGTGAGTGTGTTGCTGAGTGAGTGAGTGAGTGAGTGAGTTGTGTGGGTGTGTGTGTGTGGTGTGTGTGTGGTGTTTTGTGAGTGAGTGAGTGTGGGTGTGTGTTGTGTGTGTGTGTGTTTGTGTGTGTGTGTGTGTGTGTGAGAGTGAGTGTGTGTGTGAGTGTGTGTGTTTGTGTGTTTGTGTGTGTGTGTGAGTGGGTGAGTGAGTGTGTGTGGGTGTGAGTGAGAGTGTGTGTGTGGGTGGGTGAGAGTGAGTGGGGGTGTTTGTTTGTGAGTGTGGGGTGTGAGTGAGTGTGTGTGTTGTGGGTGATGTGTGAGTGAGTGTGTGTGTGTGAGATGCGTGTGTGTGTGTGTGTGAGTGGGTGAGAGAGAGTGTGTGTGTGGTGAGTGTGTGAGTGATGAGTGGGTGTTTGTGTTGGTGTGTGTGTGTGTGTTTTGAGGGAGGAGTGGTGTGAGTGCTGCGTGCGGAAGTGTGTGTGAGTGTGTGTGTTTGAGAGTGTGAGTGAGTGTGTGTGTGTGTGAGAGTGAGTGTTGTTGTGTTGTGATGGGTGAGTGAGTGTGATGTGTGGTGGTGTGAGTGATGTGTGTGTGTGTGTGTGTGTGGTTGTGTGTTGTGTGTGTGTGTGTGTGTGTGTGAGAGGAAGAGAGTGTGTGTGTGTGAGAGAGAGTGTGAGTGAGTGTGTGTGGGTGTGGGAGTGTGTGAGTGTGTGTGTGTGTGTGTGTGGTTGTGTTGTGTGTGTGTGTGTGTGAGAGAAAGTGAGTGAGTGAGTGAGTGAGTGAAGTGAGTGAGTGAGTGAAGTGAGGAGTGTGTGTGTGTGTGTGGTGTGTGTGTGTGACGTGAGTGAGTGAGTGTATTAGTGAGTGGTGTTTGTGTGTGTGTGTGTGTGTGTGTGGTGTATTTATATGTGTGTGTGTGTGTGTGTGTGTGATTGAGTGAGTGTGTGTGTGTGTGTGTGTGTGTGTTTGAGTGAGTGAGTGATTGTGTGTGTGAGAGAGAGAGAGAGACAGAGAGTGAGTGAGTGAGTGAGTGAGTGAGTGTGTGTGGTTTGTTGTGTGTGTGTGTGTGTGTGAGTGAGTGAAGTGAATGAGTGAGTAAGTGAGTGTGTGTGTGTGTGTGTGTTTGAGTGATTGATGAGTGGTGATGCGTGCTTCGTGCGGCGTGCGTGCTTGCGTCGAGAGTGAAGTGAGTGAGGAGTGATGAGTGTGTGTTGTGTGGTGTGGGTGTGTTAGAGAGTGAGTGCGTGTGTGTGGTTGTGTGAGAGTGAGTGGTGTGTGGGAGAGGTGAGTGTGTGTGTGTGTGTGTTTTTGTGAGTGAGTGAGTGTGTGTGTGAGTGCGTGCGTGCGTGCGAGAGTGAGTGAGTGAGTAGTGGTGTGTGTGTGTGTTGTGTGTGTGGAGAGTGAGTGAGTGTGTGTGTTGTAGAGTGAGTGTGGTGTGTGTGAAGGAGTGAGTGTGGGTGTGTGTGTGGGGTGTTTGTGTGTGAGAGTTGGAGTGTGTGTGTGTGTGTGTGTGTGTGTGTGGGGTGTGTGAGTGAGTGTGAGTGAGTGAGTGGTGGGTCGTAGGTGTGTGTGTGTGTGGGGGTTGAGTCAGTGATAGTGAGTTGTGCGTACGTGCGTGTGAGAGTGAGTGGTGTGTGTGTGGGTGTGGGTGTAGGTGTGAGTGAGTGTGTGTGTGTGTGGGTGGGTGTGGGTGTGTGGTGTGTGAGAGGTGTGTGTGTGTGTGTGTGTGTGTGTGTGTGTGTGAAGTGAGTGTGTGTGTGTGTGTGTGAAAGAAAGTGGGTGTGTGAGTGAGTGAGTGAGTGAGTGTGTTTGTGTGTGTGAGAGTGAGTGTGTGTGGGTGTTGTGGTGTGGTGTGTGTGTGTGTGTGTGTTTGTGTGGGAGAGTGTGTGTGTGTGTGTGTGTGTGGTGTGTGTTTGTGTGTGTGTGTTTTTTGTGTGTGTGTGTGTGTGTGTGGATGAGTGAGTGTGCTGTGTGCGTGTGTGCATGCGCTGTGGGTGTTGTGTTTTGGTGTGGGAATTTGGGACGTCTTAACCGAAGTTGATGGTATCTGTGATGTACAGTCTGATGCCCAAATGTTATAGAAAAGAAAATGATGAAGAGCACAAAACACTGAAGGAGCTCATTCTGCTGGGTAGAAGACTCGTGAATATGGTGATCAAAGCAATAATTGGTTTCTGAAATATATGAATTAGGCTGTAATAGGATGCATGACTGCCTCTTAGCACTTGATCTTTCTTTATAATAATATAACCCTCATGTTGTGTTCTGGTCATTCTGACCCAGAGAGGAGTTTCTTTTTCCTGAAAATTATAGTTACCATTCACCTAAAACTTACTGACTTTGCTCACAAGGGGTATAAGTACTTCCCAAAATATTTTCAAAAATGGCCAGAATTATCAAAAATAATGCTTTTTTTTTTAGCATGAGCTCTGGTCAATGAATCCAATCATCAATCAGTTCCAAAAAGAAACTCAAAACCTGGGCTAATTGGCAGAAAACAAGATTTGCTGATAATACAGCATAACGAGAGATTCACAAGCTATTATTAAAAGGCTTGTCATTATTGACCAGGAACACAAAGTAATGCAGGATGTTCAGCACAGCACAAGGGTTAAGAATAGCAACGGTTGTAAGTTTTTTGCAGTGTATGTCTCTAATGCATTGTGTCTGTGTCTGTGTCTGTGTCTACGTCTCAGGATTACCGGGAGGATGGCATGGATCTGGGCAGCGATTCCTCCAGTCGCTCCAGCTCTGAGTCCAACTCAAACAAGGTGACGCCATGCTCCGAGTACAAGTCCTCTCCCAGTCTGGAGCTGGCCGGACTGGAGGACTACGAGGAGGACGAGGACTACCAGCAGTACAAGAGGAGAGCGCTGGTGGACTGGGAGAGGGAGTACGGCGGGAGCTACGCAGACGACCAGCAGCAGGACTTCAGCCAGACCTCGGTTAACCGCCGCAGCCTGGCGGAGGAGCTCCAGAGCGTCAAAGCGCCTCTCACAGGTCCTGTACCCGAGGAGCTGAAGCAGAACGCCAACTCAATCCTGCCCTGCGAGGGCAAGACTTCAGGCAAACCCAGCCACAGGAGCGGCATCACGGGACGGGAATCCGGAGAGGTGGCAGGCGGGATCGGGCTGGGACCATACAGAGAGGAAGAGGTGGAGGAAACCCAACTTCCACCAATGGACTGGGCCACTCTGGAGAGACACTTGGCGGGCCTACAGTTCAGAGAACAGCAGAACCACAACCACGGCTTGATCCGGACCAACTCCACCAGCGTGAGTCCACATGAGTCTGTGATGCTGCTGGAGAGCTTGTTCATGCTCGCTGGGGTTAAGAATCGATCAACTCTGTTCTGGTTCACATTTGCTTAAATGCTTTCTAGTGTGTCATGTCTAATAGACTGTGATTAGGAAGCCTATTTAGGAGCGGTCAGTATATTTGCAGTTTGGGTGCAGAAATGATGCACTTCACTGGTTCTTCATTGATAGTTTTGGGGCAGAAAATATTATATTTCTACTAGTATTTCATTAAGAATTTGAGCGAATTGCATATGATCATGTCCAGGTCACATTTCACTGAATATAATTGTAATTTAGCAGTATTTGAGGTGAATGTGACAGTAATGCTAGGTCATGTGAAACGGGTCTTGTTTTCGTTTGGTGATCTCTGGTTTCTTGTCATTTGGGGGTGAAATAGAGGCTTGTGAGATTGAGCCGTATGTGGTTTGACTCGTAGTGACTGAGCGGTGCGTCTCAGTTCACTGTGAGCACAGTGTCGGAGCGTCACACACTCTAATATGTGTCCCTGCAGCACAAAAGCAGTGTTGAGTCGCTGGGTGATATTTGTAGCAATAGCCACCATACATGTATGGGTCACAATTAGACATTTCTCTTTTATGCCAAAAATCTTTAGGATATTAAGTAAAGATCATGTTCCATGAAGATATTTTGTACATTTCCTACCGTAAATATATCAAAACTTTACTTTTGATTTAGTAATATGCATGCTAAGACTTCATTTGAACAACTTAAAGATTAGTTTTCTCATATTTAGATTTTTGCACCACTCGATTTCCAGATGATTTTCTAATATTGTCCGATCCTAACAAACCATACATCAATGGAAAGCATCTCAATTTCAAAATATTGTTTGCGCTGCAGTCCCTTTCAGCTTACTTTTAAAAAGAATACTTATTACAGAAATAATATACTTAAAGTATTAAATTTAATGCAAACTGAGTGTAATGATTTTTGGCACTTAACTGAATGTCATTTGCAATCATATTAAATGCATTTAGCTGAACTTTAGAGTTCTTTATTTATTCATTTTTTAAGTTCTTTCAAATCTAAAATCTATATATATTTCATAATTACTTCTATTGTCTTTGAAATATGGTTAAAGCACTGCTAAATGTACTGAAAAGTGCATAAGTCATATTTAAATATATTTGTAATTACACATTTATCATTTTATGAAGTTGTCCATTTTGAAATCGCATAACAAGGAGTACTATCTTTATAACAACAAAAGATTATTAAAACATTGATTTAAATGAAAAGTAAAACTTTTAAACTGACATTATTACAAAGTGTAATGAAAAGGTCATGAAAGGTCACTTAAGTGGCCTTTTATTTCATTAATATTGCATTATCTGCAATTACAGGTTTTTTGAAGTATACTTGTAAGATTTGAAATACTCTACAGTGCATATTCAGTACAGTTGAGTCTTGCTGTCATATCTTTCATGAACAATAACTATATTTCCAAACAGGGATATGTGGATGGGATGATGGTGTGTGTGTGCAGTGATTGGCATCTGTCATATCGCAGCAAGATTCATTCTCAGTGCTGTCTGATGGATCGAGCGAGTGATGATGATGATGACGACGTGGTGTTCTGATCCAAATACTGCTGGTTTATTAGCTCTTTGATTAGCAGGGATCATTGTGTACTGTGCTTGCTTTAGTATGTCTTGAAATATATGCTGGGTTCATACATCCCAGCGGATGAGGATCCACATTTACTGTGTAACAGTCTGGACGCGTGTCAGAGCGGTATCAGTGTGTCTGCAGAGCACAGACAGAGATCAGATGTCTTAACTACACGCTCATGTGTGTGTGAGTGAACAAACCCGATCAATCAGGCTGTACGAGAGAACGCCTCCGACTCATAACCTCACTACATCTGCAGTTTCATTAGGAAAATAACTGGATGGGCCTGGATCATCCCTGTGATATTTTGAAGAATGTTTGAACAGTCAAACAAGCGATAAAAGTTAATGGGGCCCCGAACGACACTAGACCCCCACTGACTTCATTGTATGACAAAAACAAAACCCCACAAAATATCTTCATTTTGTGAAGCGTGATCCTAAAGTACCAGAGACTGCATTTCTGGGACCCTTTTTTATTGTATGTACTATTTAATAGCACTTACTGTTCAGTTCTCTATTGTGTATTATTAATTTTCAGGAATGGTTTCTATTTAAATCTTATTGATATATTCTAACCAACCCCTAGCCTATGGGGTTATTACATAACCACTGGTAACCTTCTTGAAATGTTTAACCTTATTTGTTTGAATATATGAGCCCCTGTGTTCTGGGTTTAAATTCCATTTTCTTGGAAAAAAAGGCTTTATTTTTCAGAGCTGTTTTCTCTGTATGTGGCGCTTCTCATCTGATGAGCGACCGGCTTCTTAAAGTGCTGTAAATGGTAAAACTGTTATTTTACAAGTTTTAGGCTCTAGTCTTTGCAGCTGATTACTGATGACACATGCAGAGCGGATAGTGTGTGTGTGTGTGTGTGTGTGGTTTGTTTTTTTGTGTGTGTGTGTGGGTGTGTGTGTGTGGTGGTGTGTGTGTGTGTTGTGTCTCAGGTTGTGTGTGTGTGTGTGTTGTGTGTGTGTGTGTTTGTGTGGTGTGTGTGTTTGTGTGTGTGTATGTTGTGTGTGTGTGGGTGTGTGTGTGGTGTGTGTGGTGTGTGTGTTGTGTGTGTGTGTGAGTTTACCTGGTATTTATCACATTATGGGGACCAAATGTCCCCACAAAAATAGTAATACCAGTAAATTTTGACCTCTTGGGTACATTTTTTGGTCCCCATGAGGAAAACAGATTATAAATCATATAGAATGAAGTTTTTTGAAAATCTAAAAATGCATCTAGTCTCCTGTTAGGGGTAGGTTTAGGGGTAGGGTTGGTGTAGGACAATAGAATATACGGTCTGTACACGGATAAAAACGCATTTACACCTATGGAGAGGTCCCCCATAAAACTGGAAACACACCATGTTTTGTGTGTGTTGTGTGTGTTTGTGTGTGTGTGTGTTGGTGTTTGTGTGTGTGTGTGTTGTGTTTGTATGTTTGTGGTGTGTGTGGTGTGTGTGTGTGTTGTGTGTGTGTGTGGTGTGGGTGTGTGTGTGGTGAGAGAGAGTGTTGTGTGTGTACGTGTGTGCCGTGTGTGTGTTTGTGTGTGTGCGCGTGTGTGTGTGTGTTTTGTGTGTGAGTGAGTGTGTGTGTGTGTGTGTGTGTGTGTGTGTGTGTGTGTGTGTGTTTGATATGGTGTGTGCTTGTGTGTTTTGTGTGTGTGTGGGTGTGTGTGTGTGTTTGTGTGTGTGTGTGTGCGCGTGTGTGGGTGTGTGTGTGTGTGGTCGTGTGTGTGTGTGTTGTGTGTGTGTTAGTGTGTGGTGTTTGTGTTGTGTGTGTGGTGTTGGAGCTCAGCAGATGGCGCTGTTGCAGCACTCATGATCTGACTGCAGTGAGAGGTTCAGGTTCACACAGATCATCATTAGTCATGTGGATCCAGCTCAGAAATGTGCAGATCGTTCTGAGCACGAGCGTATGCTTTTAAATTGTTGATGTGTGTGATTAAAGTAATTTCTGCTATTTTTAGTTCAGCAGTCATTAAATCACTGAAATGTCCAGTGCTATTATATGCGATACCGTTTACATCATAAATTCTGAATATTATTATTTATCATAGTGCTGTATGGTCCATTGTAATTACATTGTGCCCCTAATTAAAAACTTTAACCTGGAACTGTCACAGTCTGCACAGGTGATGACTGAAGAATTACTGCAGAATTCAGAAACATAAGAATCAATTAAAGGAATAGTTCACATAAAAAACAAACATTTGCTGTAAATGTGCTCAGCCTCAGGTCATCCGAGATTAGGATGAGTGTGTTTCTTCCTCAGATTTGTAGAAATGTAGCATTACATCTCTTGGACCAATGGATCATCTTCAGTGAATGGGTGCCGTCATAATGAGGGTCCAAACAGCTGATAAAAACATCACAATAATCCACAGCACTCCAGTCCATCAGTTAACATCTGGAGAAGACAAATGCTGAAACACATCCAGCATTAAGACGTTTTTAGTCCATAATCCATAATAACGCTTCCTCCAGTGAGTCAGTGTTCTGGTGTGAATCAGGAGAGAAAGCTGCACGAGATCAAGCGCGTTTAAAAAAAAACAGGCTCTAAACTATATGTGGCTGGATTTTGATGCGAGAGACAACAGCAGATGAATTTTTTCTCTGGAGGAAGCGCCATTATGGATTATGGACTCGTATTTTAGCTGGAAGGAACTTCAGCAATTTCAGCTGTAAAGCAGCTTCACAGAAGACAATAGTGTAATTATTCAGCTCAGTTCAGTCCAGTGTTGTTTTAGTTAAGTTCCATGCAGTGTCTGTGTTGCAATGTTCGTAAGTTTTTTTGTTTACGAAAATGGTACCACTAGCACTGATTAGTAGAGGCAGATAGACTGTGCTGTCTGATAAGACTGATAGCTGCTATAGCGAGTGGTGACCTTTTGGTTAAACCGCTGCATCTCCTGTGCACGCTCTTTCTCGCCACATTAGCTGGTCACTTTACAGGCTTTTTTGAATGCAGTAAAACGTATGCTCATCACCTGACCGTGGGGTGATGGTGTTTGCTGAGGTGAGAGCGTTTGAGAGCAGCTTCATCATGCAAACACACTGAGCTGAGGGCATAGAGCGTCTGAGGGTGGACGAATGCATTTTGTAAGGACAGAACCCGAGACTGGTTGCATTTTAAGCTCTTCAGATCCATTGCCTTACAGTCCTAAGGGTTAAATGCCTGAAATAAGTTCTGTGGTTAACACAAGCCCAAGATATTTTCACATTTTATTCTACAACATGAAATACTCGTAATAACACTGTAAAGTCTTGAAAGTTTCTAAACGGGAGGTTGATGGACTTTTAATGTCATCAAACTGAAACTGAATCAAATCACTAGTTGTTTTCACAGCCTCACTGTTTATAATCAAACTTTCAGCCAAAAAGTTTGGAAATAAAGACTGAAGGAGTTGTCAGAAATCATGTGAGCATGGTGTATAGTTCATTTATATCATAACTTTAGCTCTTTTCTTCTGCCGATTGCATTTAGGCTTCAAAAATCATAAAAGTTGTGTTTGTTTGTTTTGTAGAAGATAATCTAGGGCAAACCCTGTGTTGTGTTGTGTGTGTGTTGTGTTGTGTGTGTGTGTGTGGTGGTGTGTGTGTGTGTGTGTGTGTGTGTGTGTGTGAGTGTGTGTGTGAGTGTGTGTGTGTGAGTGAGTTAAGGTATAACAGTATTACAAGGAGAAGGAGACTTTTCCAGGACAGTTACCCCACCCCCTGGCCCCACTTTTTTCAAATGCTTATAATCCCACAGAAGTGAGTGTATTGCAATCTAAAAATGCAGAAAGTCTTCTGTGAGGGGTAGGTTTAGGGGGAGGGTTGGTGTAGGGCAATAGAAGATACGGTCTGTACAGTATAAAAACCCATTACGCCTATGGAGAGTCCCCACACTGTAAAAAAATTGCTGTAAAAAAAAGGCCATATTCTGACAGTACAATCCTGTTTTTTCATTACAACAGTACAATCCCGTAAAAAAACAACGTATTCTGGGTAATATTTGTTATTTTCGAGAAAGTAGCCTTGTAGTAACAGCGTTGAGATTCGACACTCAGAGGCTGTGTTTCAAATCACACCCTACACCCTCATTCACTATTCACTACATGAGTTTACTAATACAGTCCACCTGACAGAGAGAATGAACACAAACGAGTGAATTCAGACACTGATTGCCGCTGGAGTTAACGCGCAGAATCACTGAAGAAAAGAGAAACACAAGAACTACACCTGACTTCAGTCACAGCTTTAGATGAAATCAACTGAAATAAGACAGCAGAACACTATCAGACATACTCACCACGCATTACATGTTTGATTTATTTCTAGTCTGTCATATAGCTACAAAAACTATTTGAGAATTAACAGAGGTTTAGATGGTTTATTGAAAACGTTTTGTTCACCGTTTGAGTTTTTTTTGTTTTGGTTTTTTGGTGGTGTTTTTTTGTTTACCACTACCATCGAGGCGATCAGTGTTTGCTTTAGTTGGGCTCTTTTCACTAGTTTCGTGTTATTTAAGCTCGCTATCTGAATCTGCAAGCTGAGATTTTATGATAGACAGATTATGAAGGGATTTTTGAAACTTAATCAAAGGCTTTAAATCTGAGGCACTCTGAGACAGACAGACGACATGAAGAATCATCCATGAATCCCACAATGGTGAACATCAAAAGTGTCATGCTGCATGCATGCTGGTACCTTCACCGCCACCAAAACTCATCGATGACTCCCAGCATGCATTGCGGCATGAATAAATTATGCAGCTGAATTGTCCACTTATGTTCTTTAATTCTTACTAGGTGCTTTTATTTTTGCTTTTGTGTTGAGTTTTAGTAGCGTGTTTTGTGATGTTCAGAGTCGATCTGTTTATTAATTTATTTGGATTGTCACCGTTGTTGAGATTCATCCGCTGATTCTTCATGTGTGTGGTTCATAGCATCTTAGAGATTTTTTTATTTTTGGAGTGATGTGTGATCTTTCATAATAGCCTGCTTGTTCTTTTGCTCTAATATATTACCGCAACATCGCTTTGGTACAAAAAGAGACTCTGGACAAAATCAGTGAACCTGTTATTTAAAGCTGGAAATGTCATTTATAATCATAACCTTCAGCATTACATATTGTGCTTTGGCCCTTTTTTACCAGAACAAATGTGATGAGAAACACAACGGTTAAAGCAGCCAAATAAAAATAATGTTATAAAATCAAGGTTGAAGATCTCAACTAAAGCAAACACTGATCTCCATCATGTAGTGTCCCAAAACAACAACATCTAAACCTCTGTTCATTTTCAGTAAGCACTTCTGTACACATCTGACAGAAATAGCATCAGTCTGGTTAGTAATGTTATGCTGTTTTAGAAGATGTTTCATCAGATCTTGAGAATTGATGTCTTTTATTTCAGTTGATTTCATCTAAGTCTGTGGCTGAAGTCAGTTGTAGTTTTTGTGTTTCTCTTTTCTTCAGTGATTCTGCTTGTTAACAGCAGGTTTTCATCACTAATGCTCAATCAGCACATAATTAATCACAGAATGATCTCATTAACTTCAGCACTGCTTCACTCTGTAGTGTGGACACATTATAAGTGTTCATTTAAAACTGAGGATTTTGTTGTGGGGTTTAAAGGGTTAAAGATGTAAGATGGAAAAAAACAGCATGAAATGTAATTTAACAGTAATAAACTGTAATTATTTTACGGCCACAAACTGTAAAAAAACAGTTACTTACTGGCAGCACGGTTTTTCTACAGCTTGTTGCCGTTAAGTCCAGGAAAAAACAGCAATATACTGTAAAACGTAAGAGTCAGGTTTACCAAATGAAAAAAGTTAATTTGACTGAAATATTTGTGAACATCAGTCAATGATGAGCCACACACACTGATGTTCTGCTGCTTTATTTAAAGACAGTAACTGTGGAGTTGCTGATACAGTAATGATCTTTGTTACTTCGTCTCACACATGTGTGCTGTAGCTAACAGTGAACTGCAACGATTTGAGTTAATGTTTTTAGCTATTTTGCTGTTACACATTAAGTGTTTGCAGGTTTATACTAAGAAATATTCCTTCTCAGTGGACTCAAATGAAGTAAGTTCACAGTACTAACATCGTATGGATTGTAAATTAGTAGAGTTGTAAATTAACGGTTGAAAGCTGTAAATTAACAGTACCTTACTGGCAACCCTGCTGCCAGTAAATTACTGTTATTTAACGGCACAATTTTTTACAGTGCACTTTTCACAAAAACAAACCTGAGTTTGTGTGAGTGTGTGTGAGTGAGTGAGGGTGTGTGTTTGTTGTGGTGTGTTTTTGTGTGTTGTTGTGTGGGGTGTGTGTGTGTGTGTGTGTGTTGTGTGGTGTGTGTTGTGTGTGTGTGTGTGTTATGTGTGTGCGCGTGTGTGTGTGTTGTGTCCTGTGTGTGTTTGGGTTTGTGTGTGTGTGTGTGTGAGTGTGTGTGTGTGTGTGTGTGTGTGTAGTGAGTGAGTGAGTGAGTGAGTGTGGGTGTCCTGTGTGTTTGTGTGTGTGTGTTGGGGTGTGTGAGTGAGTGAGTGAGTGAGTGAGTGAGTGTGTGTGTGTGTGTGTGTGTGTGTGGGGGTGAGTGAGTGAGTGAGTGCGTGCTGCGTGCGTGCGGGCGTGCGTGGCGTGAGTGAGGAGATGTGTGTGTGTTGTGTCTGGGTGTCTGTGTCGGTGTCTGGTGTCGGTGTGTGTGTGGGTGGTGTGTAGTGATGAGTGAGTGAGTGAGTGAGTGAGTGTTGGTAGTGTCGTTGGTGTGTGTGTGTTGGGTGGGGGTGGTTGAGTGAGTGAGGGAGTGAGTGATGAGTTGAGTATGAGTGAGTGAGTGTGTGTGTGTGTGTGTGTGTGTGTGTGTGGTGTGTGTGTGTGTGTGGAGTGTGAGTGAGTGAGTGAGTGTGTGTGTGTGTGTGAGTGTGTGTGTGTGTGTGTGTGTGTGTGTGTGTGTGTGTGTGTGTGGGAGTGTGAGTGAGTGAGTGAGTGAGTGAGTGTGTTGTGTCGGTCTGTCTGTCTGCTGTCCTGTTCTGGTCCTGTCGTCCTTTCTGTCTGTCGTCTGTTTTGTGTGTGTGTGTGTGTGTGGTGTGTGAGTGAGTGAGTGAGTGAGTGATTGAGTGTGTCTGTGTGTGTGATGCAGCAGGCGACATATGTCAGTGTCCTTCAGAGTGTTTGTTGTTGTCATCATCTCTGCGTTTCAGTGGACTTGTCATTCACACTCATCCTGGACAGTGGAAAGACCAGTAACAACACAATCTGATAAACTCATCCAGCCCTGCTCATCCTCTCACGTACAGAAGCACTAAGCTCCTGGTTCATCTGTCCATCTGTGTGGATGGAGAGCAGCTTCTCCTCTGGATCTGTGAGTGAAGTGTGCAGAGGTCACTCGTCATCTGCCTCACGACACCAGCACCAGCTCTGATGGGTCAATCACTGCAATCGTGACAATCCTGCGGTTCAGTGTGAACAGTGTCACAGCGTTAAACCGCAGTGAGGAACAGCACGGATTCAGAGTAAAACACCTCTAGACTTACCATCATTCAGAACAACAGCAGCATTCGTGACCCGTCACCCGCAGACACACAAACTGAAACTTGAATGTGAGCTCAGAGCGTCACATGATCGTTCTGTGGTTGAACGAACGCTTCACTTCTGCATTTATTACACCGTGCACGTGGGAAAGTGAGGGAAGCTCAAGAAGAAGCGGCCAGCAAAATCAAAAGAAAGAAATAACAAACTACGTTTTGTAATATTACTCCACTGTGATTTCACTGTTCAAATTGAATAATCCTCTATAAGCCTTGAATGCACTTACTGTTTGATGAAGAAATAATCAGACTTCATTTTCTCATTTCCATTCGTCATTTTGGTTAAACCTAGTGTTCTTTGAAATCCAGTTTTTTATTTATTGTTTTTATTATTATTTATTTTCTTCTTCTTTTGTTTCAGGATTCCATTTTAATGCAATCCATTGAATTAAAAAAAACTTCAACAATTTATTTAACAATTAATATAATTTTTTCAAAGCTTTACAATACTTTACAATAATAGGGCCTCTTTTTCTTTTTTTTTTAGAAATTGCGTGTTGTTGGTTTTATTTAATTTTTTCTGGATTTATGATTTAATACAAATTTATTGAAATACAAATTAAGGCGTAACACATTTATAGTTTAATTAAACTTTTAAAATGTAATCAAATGAAAATATAAAAATCTTTTCCTTTGGTAACAAAGGTTTACTGTTTAAATTAAAACATGGAAGAAAAATGATGTTCCTTAAAAAATGTAATAACTGTATTATTATTATTATTATATGAGTGTGTGTATCATACAAAACGGTGGCATTCGTTCACACAGAGACATGCAGAACACGCAGACTTCATATTTCATTAGCAGTTTTTAGCTCTTTAATGTTCACAGACACTAGTCCACATCACCATGTGATGACGTGAACAACCCTACTTTTTATTTATTTATCCAGTATTACAATAACATTCGGCCTTATACTGTAGATACCTTTTTTATGACTGGATTCTATGATTCATATATTTTTCCACACTGTGGAAATCATACAGCCCCAGACAGTCCTTTGGGGTTTATGGCCATTTGGAGAAACCCTACAGTCTCATGGTTGACCACTAGTCTAACCTAAAGCCTGACTTCATTTATGAGTTTTTCCCCCAGTTGATGATATCCCTGGACCTGCCCAAAGGGAGATTTTGATCTGCAGACAGACTCTGTTCCCGAGCTATATCTAAATGAACACTGCTGAGCTCCAGTAGATCATCCAGACTCCTGATATAGTGAGAATATGGAGGAAAAAACAGCAGCTCAGTTTTATTCAGAGACTCAAAAATATGCAATTTGCTCCAGACGCTGATATTTATATGATACAATTTTGCTGCTTGTGCTGTAAATCAGTGAGATCTTTCTAACAGTGCAGCAGATACTGACATAAAATGATCTGAAGATCAGCGGTCGCTCTATATCTCCAGTAATATGTCTCAGTAAGATGAGAGTGAAATGATCCAAACATATAATGCAGTGATTGAGAGCTGAAGAAATAAAGGCTCCTCAGAAGATGTGAGATGTTCTGGAGGCTTGTGAAGATCATTCCTCCGCTGAGGAACAGTGAAAGTAAAGCTTCTGGAAACAAACGCTCCTCAAAAGATCCTGATGATCAGATTTGAGACTCTAAAACATGATTGATGGAGAATCAAGCAAAGCTGAGCTGTTTCAGTCCAGTAAGTGTTCATCTTGAGATATTACTGCAGTTATTCTGACCTTTACTTGACAAAACCATCCAGATTTACACGTGACGCTCCAGCTAAGCTGGACGCTTGTACAATTACACTAAAAGAGCTTAGACTGGATAAAACATCAGAAGACCCAGCACCAGTTTGATCATTTAGAGCCTTAGAACTCCATATCGATTAGGAGTACATGCGCTTATAAGATTCAATCTGCAGTCTTTCCTTTCACTCATTTAGTGAAAATCTGTGTGAAGCATTTTTATTACTGATTTTACTGATAAACACACAAAATCAGTTAATAAATTTTAAAAACAACTTTACTAGAGCAGTGACGTTCCTCTTATCAAAACACCATCAGCCGAGCAATACTTACAGTATATATTAAAAATACCTGACGCTCTGTCCTATTGTTCCAACCTGTATGATTGCGTTTCTTCGTTTAAACACAAAGAAATGTTTGTGTGTGTGTGTGTGTGTGTGGTGAGTGAACTGATTTGTGTGTGGGTTTGTGTGTGTGTGTGTGTGGTTGGTGCGTGCGTGCGTGTGTGTGTGTGTGTGTGTGTTGTGAGTGATTGAGTGAGTGATGAGTGAGTGAGTGTGTGTGTGTGTGCGGTGTGTGTTGTGTGGAGTGGTGTGAGTGATGAGTGGTGTGTGGTGTGTGTGGTGAGTGGTGGTTGTGTGTGTGTGTGTGTGTGTAGTGGGTGTGTGTGTGAGTGTGTGAGTGAGTGAGTGAGTGTGTGTGTTTGTGTGTTTGTGTGTGTTTGTGTTTGTTTGTGTTTTTGTGTGTGTGTGTGGTGTGGTGTGTGTGTGTGGTGTGTGAAGTGATGAGTGAGTGATTGAGTGATTGAGTGAGTGAGTGTGTGTGTGTGTGAGTGTGTGAGTGTGTTGAGTGCGTGTTGTTGGTGTGTGTGTGTTTGTTTGTGTGTGTTGTGTGTGTGTGTGTGTGAGTTGCGAGGTGTGTGAGTGATGAGTGTGCGTTGTGTGTGTGTGAGATGAGATGAGTGAGGGAGTGAGTGGTGTGGTGTGTGAGAGCGATTGAGTGGAGTGAGTGTGTGTGTGTGGAGTGAGTGAGTGAGTGATGAGTGTGTGTGTGTGTGTGTGTGTGTGAGTGGGTGGAGTAGTGTGTGTGTGTGAGTGAGTGTGTGTGTGTGTGTGTGTGGTGTGTTGGGGTGAGCGTGAGTGATGAGGGTGAGTGCGTTGTGTTGAGTGAGTGTGTGAGTGTGTTGTTGTGTGTGAGTGTGTGTGTGGTGTGTGTGTGGTGTGTGCGGATGTGGTGTGTGTGAGTGTGTCTGTCTGTGTGTGTGAACTCTAGAGATGTGCTGTGAGTTTCTCACCATCGGCTCTGGACTGTTGGACTGAATTTGTGAAGTGAGAAGAGTGCTGATTCATCTGCTCGCGTCACAC
The DNA here is from genome assembly GCA_018155175.1 of Sinocyclocheilus anophthalmus. NCBI lineage: Eukaryota > Metazoa > Chordata > Actinopteri > Cypriniformes > Cyprinidae > Sinocyclocheilus > Sinocyclocheilus anophthalmus. The sequence continues at coordinate 145,351 of JADLZN010011644.1, read as the reverse complement.
AGGTAACTCATCACATGCTGTGTGTCTGTGTCGTTTGAGAAGCACAGATGGGTCTGAGTTTATCAGTGATCGGTGTTTGTGTTCATTCTCACTGTAGTGTAGTGTATGTCAGTGTCTCTGAGCAGATGTGTAACTGATATAAGTGAATGTCCTTAAGAAGCAGCAGATCTGAGGTTTGTCAGACATGTCTGCTCTCGTCCCTCTGTCAGTGTGTTCTGCTCATAAAATGCGAATGCGAGCGCAGGCGTGTTTACAGCAGGACTGAGCGTGAGCACGGCACACACACGGAGGGTGACGGCACAGGTGATGTCATCAGGGCGAGCCGCTGGCCTGGTTTGGTGTCTAAAAATAAAGTTTTTGCAGCATGAAACTCAAGCTGAGCACACAGTGGCCACGTCCTCACTGCAGTTATAAGGCCTTCACTCATTTACAGCAGTTATGCCTGCTCTCCACTACGTATGAACCTACATTAAACCTGTAGTGTGAACAGAACAAACTACATACATATATATATTTGTAGTTTGCTATAGCAAAACTTCTAAAAATAAATTACAAAAACACAATAAAACTATTCACTTTAAAGATTTAAATTAAAATAATATATATAAAAATAAAATCTTCAAAAATATAACTACATCCAGTGATGCTAAAATAACACTGGTGAAGTCAAGTCATCTAGGATACTGGATTTAATTTTAATGGTTTAATTCAATTTTAATAATCAAAAAGAATGTAAAATCAGTCAAATTCATCCTTTTTTTTACCAATGTATTAATTTATCACAATTTTAACATCAACAGTGCCCGGAGAAATGTTTTATCTTTTTATAAATGCTGTGTCGTCTGTTTGAATTTGTTATGGATTTCTGGGACTTATGATTGAATACAAATTTATTATAAAAAATAATGTTAATCAAATAAATGCATAAAACGTAGAAAATTTAATTAATCTTTTAAGGCACAATAAGTTTTGCTTATTTTTTGATGTAAGTACCTGGTACACTCTTAAAAATAAAGGTGCATCAAAAGGTTCTTCAAGCGATGCCATAGAAGAACCATTTTTAGTTCCACAAAGAAGCATTCAGTCAAAGGTTCTTTAAAGAACCATCTCTTTCTTACCTTTTTGTAATCTGAAGAACCTTCTTTCACCACAAAGAAGCTTTTGTGAAACAGAAAGGTTCTTCAGATGTTAAAGGTTCTTTATGGAACCATTTAGACAAAAAGGTTCTTCTATGGCATCACTGTGAAGCAGCTTTATTTTTAAGAGTGTAGTTAAGGCCACTTAATATAAAGTGGGACCATTTTCTCGACTGGCAAGTGAAATGCTGGTGATGATGATGAACTATTGCTGTGACTCGTCAGGATTGTGGCGTGTTCTCATTGGTTTGCTGGCCTGCGTGAGGTACAGCTGCTGAGCAAGGTTTTCATGCTTCAAGCAAAGCAAATTTTGAAAGTCTCCCAACAAACATATCTTCACGTTTTTGGTCATACACAATGTATGTTGAAGATATAGGTTGGCAACATGTCTGAGTAAACGAATAAAGTGATTTTTTTTTTTTTATGTTTATAAAATGTATGTAAAAATGTAAATAATAACAAACATAAGGAAAAAATAATATGCTCAAAACATTTTTCTGAAGATTTTATTGTTTTCATTTGTTTCACTTATGCTTGTATCACTTACAGTTAAAGTTTTATTGATTTTATTGTTATTTGCAATGCTGCAATGATTTACTTGGCAATATTTTAAAAAATATTATAATTTTGGGTATTTTGCATGGTCTAGAGTAGAGAGGTTTTACTCCTATTCAGTAAATATTACATATCATTACGTAACAACGTGTAAATGTTATTTGGCAGTTTTTATTTGGAAAACCAACTATATGTTTTTCTAGCACTTGAATAACAATGGATGAACCTGAAGAAGATTGAAGATGAATTTCATTTACAAATCGACACCTGCCACAGTGTTTCATCTGTGGTCCCTCTTTGAGTGTGTCCTAAAAGCCGATGCGGGTCTTAATCTAGCACTCAGCATAGCCGGTTAAAAAACTCACCGCTCGCCATTCACACACACATGTTGATTTGTCTCTCTGCTGAAGAGGCTTTTTTTGACAGCGTTTCCTCGTTATTTGCAGCTCTGTTGTTTTGGCGTCCTGCTGTGAGTGTACTTAAACATTCATGACTGAGCGCTGTGGAAATGTCAGGCGTCTAAAAGCGTCTCTTCCCTGCGGATCACAGACAGAGAACAGAGGAGAGAGAAACACTGCAGAAAACACGTCCATCATGTTTAGTCAATCGTCTCTAGTACTAGTGCTCATAATGCAGCACTGCATCAGTGTCTCAGCAATGGATGCTCTGCAGTGAATGGGTGCCGTCAGAATGAGAGTCCAAACAGCTGATAACAACATCACAATAATCCAGACTCATCCAGAAACATCCAAACAGACTCATCCACATCTCGGATGGATGGCCTGAGGGTGAGCACGTTTTCAGCTAATGTTCAGTTGTGGGTGAACTATTCCTTTAAGTCGTATCTGCTGCTCAAACCTATATTTAGATTACTGTAGCTGTTGGCAGCTCAGGATTGTGCCATTATGGTGCCTTTATATAATACACAAACACACACACATTCTGGAGCTCTTCCAGATCCTGCACTGAATCACAGGACACACACACACACACACACACACTTCAGCAAACACCACACTTCCTCAGATGTACTCAGGAACATGAATGTCTGATATCTCATGAGCATCAGTTACAGAAAGTGAGTGCGACGCCTGTGATGTCCTCTCATATCACACACACACACACACACACACACTGCCTTCTGCCTGAATCCTAATTACACACCCAACAGCACATCATCCAGAGAGAGGAGGCGATTATCCTCCATCCTTTACGTCTCATGAAAGGGATTTGACAATCAATTAATGGCCAGAGAACAGTGAGATGAGCTGAGCTCTGATGCACTCTTCAGACTGGAAACAGGATATGATGTCATCGCTGCTCTGCCACTTTACAAGCAGCTGAAATCCTGCAGGTGACTGCAGATCCATGATCCATGAGCCTGATCTCTCTTGGTTTGTTCTGCTGCACAGTTTTAATGTAATCCAGGGTTATCGTCTTCAGTGTTTCCCAAGCTCATAGTTTCAAGAGTTTAGAGATGTTCTGAGATAACTTTCTTCTTACTGTTTGTCCATTTTTTGTTAGTGTTGTCATTGTTTCTTTTATTTATTGGTTGATTGGTTGATTGATTGATACGTATCAGCAGTGTATGCCTTAAGCTTATGAATATTTAATGAGGCAAGCACTGTTTGTGATCGGTTGTTAACATTCTTTGGTTAAATGCAGCACTAAATCCATTTTACAATAATGCATTCCTTTATCCAGGGTTATAGTGATTTAGCCCGGGGTTTAGAGTAGTGTATCACAGTGACTTTAACTCTTCAGACACACTGGGATGTTCTTCACCAGGCCTGATGAATGCAGTCAGGTTATTGTGCGTCAGATATGAATGTGGTGAAGGAGAGCGTTAATCTGGTTTATGTGAACTGAGGGCCAGATGGCACAGACAGATTAAACTCCTCCTGTTTATCCTGCACTGCTCCAAGAGAAAGACTCACATTAGATACGTGTGACGCACCCTGTCCTGCTCCAGAGCCTGATTTCTGAAGTCCTTTCTGTATGATTATAAACGCTAAACAATTTATAAAACAAAGAATGTGTTAATATGTTCAACATATCAATTTGGCATTAAACTCGAGATTGTAAAAACTACACAGTGCTTTTAGAAACAACCGTTGTTTTCTAAATGAAATCATTGTAACGGTTGACATAGTGTACTTCAAATATTAAAAGTATATTTACAAAGAATGTGTTAATATGTTCAACATATCAATTTGGCATTAAACTCGAGATTGTAAAAACTACACAGTGCTTTTAGAAACAACCGTTGTTTTCTAAATGAAATCATTTAACGGTGACATAGTGTACTTCAAATATTAAAAGTATATTATCCAAATAGGGAAACCAGGGAAACATGCAGAATAGACAAGACCTGACAAAGAGCACAGGGAAAATGAATAAGCAAGCCCACCTCATGTAACACAAAAAGTAACGTAATGCATTACTTTTCATAAAAGTAACGGTAACACTTTCTATGAAGCCTGTAATTATAATGCATTATAAGACTATTCTTCAGGTATTATAAAGAAAGCATAACGTATTATAAAACAAAATGTATAATATGTTGTATCATCTCATGAGTAATCATAACAATAGTTTTAATGCATTTTAATATTTACTTATTTGTGGTTATAGTTTTTAAGAGTATGATGATTTATAACACAATTAACATGTTGCATCCACTTTTACAATGGATTATGTTTCTCATAGTTATAATGTATTATAAGTCTCATATCTTGCCATTGTTAACTTGTTACTTAAAGCAGATGAAGACCACTTATAAATAATAACAACAAAAATGACAACAACAATAATAATAAAAATAAAAATGTATTTTAGGGTCTCTTAACTAGTTGCTTATTAGCATGCATACTACTAGAATATTAGCCATTTATTAGTACTAATTAAGCACATATTAATGTTTTATTCTACATCCCTAATCCTACCCAATAGCTAAACTTAACAACTACCTAACTAACTATTAATAAGCAGCAAAATAGGAGTTTACTGAGACAAATGTCGTAGTTAAGAGTGAATAAGTGTTCCCTTCTAAAGTGTTATAAATTAAGTGGATTTAACATGGTGTTTATTGCGTGTTATAAATAATCATACTCATAAAAGTTACAACCACAAATAAGTAAAAATTATAATGTATAAATTGTTGGGTATGCTTATTTATGCGAGTGAAAAACTAAGTTTTTTATAATGCCTTAAGAATACTCTTATAGTGTGTTATAAAAATGGGCTTCACTGAAAGTGTTACCAAAGTAACTAATGCAGTTAGTCATTTTTTATGGAGTAACACAATTGCAAAAACTCTGATTGTTTAAGCACGTGCACGACGAGGAAGATGAAGTCTATTCAAAACAGTCTTTAAATAATCCACTAGTAAATCCAAATAGAGAGCTGAAGAGAGACATCCCAAGCGTAGACATCAACAATGCCCGACAAACTGAAAGAGCAAACGCAAGAACAAGTCTAAACACTGAGTGAGTGTGATCAGCACCTAGTGTAACGTCATTTTACTTTTTAAAAGTAACTTTCCCCAACACTGCGTGTAACACTAAAGCACATGTAAAGCATAGATTATCAGGAAGATAATCATGGTCAGTGGTCAACAGAAGAGGGGTGCACTCAATGACGTGCCATGCCGCATGCACCATCTCACCAAAAGACCCCAGAGTGGACGTCATGTGGTCACGGGTTCAGGCTTCAGGAGGTGGTCAGGGACAGGGGGAATTTATACGCAGCGGCCACCATACAGAAGCTGCTAACTTCCAGACTAACACTGAGCAACACCCCACGACCCTCGACGAGCAAACAATTCGTTTTCATGTTTTGTGTTTGCATATGCAAGCAAGTTGGAAGCACAGCAGGCCAGAGGCCAAAAACAGCATCCTAATGCAGAAAGAGAATTCATTTACAAACAAACTGAAGTTTCTGGATCGATGTTGAAGTGTTTAGAGAAGTGTCTGTGTTGACACAGTAACGTAATTAAAGTTATTGTTTTACACATATGGAAATGAAGGACCCAAATGGCACCTGTTTTGTAGATTTGTGTTAAATATTTGCTGATACACATCTTTTTGTGTGTGTGTGTGTGTAATGAGTCTGTGTGTGAGTTGTCTGGTGTGTGTGCTGTGTGGTGGTGTGTGTGTTGTGTGTGTGTGTGGGTGTGTGTCTGTGTGTGTGTGTGTGTGTGTGTGTGTGTGTGTGTGTGTGTGAGTGTGTGTGTGTGTGTGTGTGTCTGAGTCTGAGTTTCGGGGGGGGGGGAGTGTGTGTGTGTGTGTGTGTGTGTGTGTGTGTGTGTGTGTGTGGGTGTGTGTTGTGTGTGTGTGTGTGTGTGTGTGTGTGTGTGTGTGTGTGTGTGTGAGTGTGTGTGTGTGTGTGTGTGTGTTTGTGTGTGTAGTGAGTTGTGAGTTGCCACGTCTTGTGTGTGTGTGTGTGTGTGTGTGGCCTGTGTGGTGTCGTGGGTGTGTGTGAGTGTGTGTCTGAGTTATGAGGTGTGCGTGCGTTGTGATGTGGTGTGTGTGTCCACTTGTTGTTTGTCTGGGCTGTGTGGAATGTGTGAGGAGTTCACAGTAGTGCTCTGTCTGCTCCGCTCTGCTCTCAAGAATTCTTTAGCTACAGGAATGTGCCACAGAAAGCCTCTTTTCTTCGCAGTGCTTCTCCTCCCACTGCTTTTCTTCACTCTTTCCTTTCATCCCTCCCTCTCCCTCTCTCAATCCATGGGACGTCTCCTCCCCCGCTCCGCTCTGAAAGGTCACTCCTCCCTCTCGCTTGTCGCTGGCTCCGCCCCCATCCCCCATCCGTGTGTGCGGCGCTCTGATTGGCCGGCGGGGAGTAAGCTCTCTCAGTGCTCTAGGAGCATCCAGAGTCTCCCGGTGCCCCACCCTCCATTCCCGTCTGTACCAGGCGCTCCGATCGTATCACTCCCTCGCCGTGTGCCGAGACTGGAGAGCTGAAGCTGGTGTGAGTGGATACAGACAGACTCCCGTTACTCGTGTGTTGGGTGGGACTCGTGTTTCTCTGCAGATCTAGAGGATGCAGTGAGAGATGGTGCACCAGGACAGCTGCTCCCATCAGGTAGGATCAGATGAGGAAGACCACCACAGGGGAAGGAAATCACAAATGAGCTCTCAAACGTTTCTCCTAGAATCAGATCTTTTGCTGAAGCCTCTCGCTTAGATGTTTCTCCGGAGAAATCTCACATTTCTCTTCCATGTCTCAAATCGTGCTCAGATTTGAGTTTGCGATAAAAAAATTGGATCCTTACTGGATGACAGCTAGTGACTCGTTTGGGTCTGTTTTTGTTCCTGTTCATTTGAGAAGAAATATCTGAGACGAGGTCGATATTGAAAGCTAGCTGAGATCTCCATTCAGCCTCGTGAGCTCTGAGAGAGAAACCTCTGAGTGATGCTAGATGAAATCATGACACTACTGTCAGATGTGCTGGTTTTACACATCAGAAAGCAGAATGTCAGTGCTGTGACCATGAGGAGTGTATGTGTGTGTGTGTGTGTGTGTGTGTGTGTGTGTGGTGTGTGTGTTATGTCTCATAACCTCAAGAGAAGTGCCTCACTTTATTCAATAACACACTCACACACACACACACACACACACGCCACATCACTGTTGTCAGTAACTCACTTTCATCACTCGTGTTATATTGTGGATGTAGTTTTGAATCATAAGTCATGCTTACTGCATTTATGAGTTTTTAAGGTCACTAATCGACATGCAGGACCAGATCTACACATATTTTATCAGCGTTGTGCCGCTGTCTGCTCCTCCGATCACATTATATCTGTAACGCTCTTGCGTATGAGTGTGAGTGCCGATGGGGATTTTTGCTGCTCACAGCTGAAGTACAGTATGCCAGACTCGTGTCATGTCTGCTTCTGGAAGTGTTCGCAAATGCTTGGATTTAGATTCTTGGTTGTCTTTTAATTGAGAGTGTGTATGTGTGTGTTTATCTGGAGGCAAAGAGAGGGACTGAAAAACAGAAAACTGACTGATCTTCCACAGAAAACCACAGGAAAAGTTTAAAGACCTTTATTTTTGGAAAGAACAACCTCAGGATGAGTTTGAGAGAGAACGAGAGATTTAAAACAGAACACGAAAGAGAATAAGAGAATTTACATGAAAGAAAGTATTATTATTGAAATGAATGCTTAATAAAAATATTAAAAAAGAATTAAAATATTTAAAATTCAGACATTTAATCATAAGGATGTAGTAAATTGATCAATAAGGTCAGAAAGACCATGTCCCACTACATGTTACCAAATATTTATATTTCAAATAAATGCTGTTCTTCTGAACTTTCTGTTCATCTGTGAATCCTGAAAAACAAAATGCATCACAGTTTCCACTAAAATATCGTGCAGCACGACTGTTTTCAACATTGATAATAATCAGAAATGTTTCTCGAGCAGCAGATCAGCATATTATACTGATTTCTGAAGATCATGTGACACTGAATACTGGAGGAATGATGCTGAAAATACAGCTGCGCATCACAGAAATAAATTGCATTTTTAAAATATATTAAAACAGAAAACTGTTGTTTTTAAATTGTAATAATATTTCAGAATTTTCCTGATTTTACTGTATTTTTGATCAGATAAATGCAGTCTTGGTGAGCAGAAGAGACTCTTTCAGAAACATTATAAAATCCTACAGAACTCGAACACTAGTGTATTCTTCAAGCCTGTAACATTGAGACCCAAAACATTTGAACTGCAACATGGTGGAAAGATTGTTGCATGTTTTAAAACAGAAATGTCATGGGGATTAAATAACGAGTGCTTTAGGGTTACGGTGGATAATTAACACATATACGGTATAGTGCTGGGAGTGATATTTTTTTTTGTTTTTTTTTTTTTTGTTTAACTAGGATTATCTGCAAAAACAAGAACCAGAAAATAGTTTTTAACTGTAGGCCAGTAGAGAGCAGTGTGAGATGGAATAAGACAGCATGAGCATATGCACACACACACACACAGATGAAGCAGATAGAGAGGAAGGAAACAGAAACGACTGACAGAAAGGAAATGAGAGACTGTAAGAACTGATAGAGAGCAAACACACCTGAAACAATGTGCTAATGGATGCATTACACAGAGAGAGAGACCATTAGAAATCAGAGAGCAGAAATATGACACAATAACAGCACGAGAGCTGAAGACAGTGCAGGTGAGGAGCAGAGAGAGGAAATAATGTGTGTGTATTGGGGACGGGGCCAATCCTCCAGGGGCCCCTCGATTAGGCCGGTATCCAGGCAACCGCCCGCATGGAGACAACTGGTGCCGGCCTGTTTCTGCCTCACACACACACACACACACATTATTTACACGTCACTGTTCCCAGCACAGCCTCACACACACACACACACACCCACACACTGGCTCTGTCTCTCTCACATGCAGAAAAACAAAATAATAACCTGACCCGTGACCTTCTTTATTTACTCACACACAATAAAGATTAATCTGTGTGTGTGTGCATGACAGAACCTGCAAAAATAAAAATAAATTTTTTTTGCAAAATTTATTCCAGAATATATTTGTTTTTATAAATATGTAATTCATTTTTCTGTGTTTTTGCTTGTATCTAGGCTATCTTTTAGATGATTTAAGAGCTCTGTTCAGCTTCATTCGTCTCATAATGTGTAGTTTGATAAAACCCTCTCACAGAAACGCATCAGCACGGACATAAAACACTTATAGAAATATTAAAATGAAACAATTAATACATTTAAAAAGAATAAATGAATACACAAATAAATACATTTAGGATTGAATAGAGAAATACACAAGAATGCATGCAATAAATTATTACAGAAAATAATTTGAAAAGGTAATTGAGGTCAAATAAGTTCAGTAGTGCATTTTGTGAAAATGTATTCAACCTATTCATTCAGAAACACAGATTCATTCGGGAACTAAATGCTGCTTCATTGGCATAACTGAGACAGACAGACAAAAAACAGACAATATTGTGCCTAAAGTGTAACTCACAATTATAAAGTCTTCGAACTGTTTTATAAAATCAATAATCATATTTCCAATAGTTCTGATATTCTGGAAAACAGCAGTCTTGCTCGTGTGATAATGCTAAACTATGTCATATAGAAATATAACACAGAATCTCACTCAGGGCATTTTTGGGGTCATTCTAACTGCATTTTAATAAGCTATATTACACAGTGAATGTGTGGACTATCAAGGCAGTTATTGTTTCTGCAAAGTGATTGACATACTCAATAACGTCAGATCATACATCATAATAACAACAGTTATGATGATACATATGACACACTCCCATTGTAACTGTAATGATATGTCCTCACACACGGACTCTGTTGAAGCTCTGCAGACTCTTCAGTATCTGTCTGTGCTGCTGTGACTCACAGAGGATGAAGTCAGACTCCATGATGAGTGTGTGTGTGTGTGTGTGTGTGTGTGTGTGTGTGTGTGTGTTTTTTTTTCTGGGGTGGGTGTGTGTGTGTGTGTGTGTGTGTGTGTGTCCGTCAGGTATAGGCGGATGTGGACAAAGTCATTTAATTCACCCATAATCCTCTGGGCTCAGCGGTGAATGACGCTCACTTCCTCTGATCCGGCAGACAGAACAATGAGAGAGAAACACATGAAGCTTTGATTCCCATGCGTGTGTGTGTGTGTGTGTGTGTTTGTGTGTGTGTGTGTGTGAGTGAGTGAGTTTGTGTGTGTGTGTGTGTGTGTGTGAGTGAGTGAGTGAGTGTGTATGTGTATGTGTATGTGTGTGTGTGGGTGTGTGTGTGTGTGTGTGTGTCTTGCGGTGTGTGTGTGTGTGTGTGTGTGGTATGTGTCTGTGTGTGTGTGTGTGTCTCTCAGTGTGAGTGTGTGTGTGTGTGTGTGTGTGTGTGTGTGTGTGTGTGTGTGTGTGAGGGAGTGTGTGTGTGTGTGTGTGTGTGTGTGTGTGTGTGTGTGTGTGTGTGTGTGTGTGGTGAGTGAGTGAGTGTGTGTGTGTTTTTGTGTGTGTGTGTGTGTTGTGTGAGGAGTGAGTGTGTGTGTGTGGTGTGTGAGTGAGTGAGTGAGTGAGCGAGTTGTGTGTGTGTGTGAGTGAGCGAGTTGGGTGTGTGTGTGAGTGAGTGAGTGAGGTGATGGGTGTGGTGTGTGGTGTGTTTGTGTGTGTGAGTGAGTGTGGTGTGTGTGTGTGTGTGTGGGTGTGTTGTTTATCAGCGGTGTGTGTGAGTGTGTGTGTGTGTTATAGTGTGTGTGAGTGAGTGAGTGAGTGAGTGAGGAGTGAGTGAGTGAGTGAGGAGTGTGTGTGTGTGTGAGTGATGTGAGTGTGTGAGTGAGTGTGTGACTGAGTGAGTGACTGAGTCGTGAAGTGAATCGTGTCTCCGGCAGTGACTGTTTTTTTTTAGTGAGGTGATGTGTGTGCTGTGTGGTGAGTGACGTGTACCGTGATGGAGTAGTGAGCGTGTGTTTGTGATTGTGTGTGTGTGTGTGATTGTGAGTGAGTGAGTGAGTGTGTGTGTGTGTGTGTGTGAGTGAGGAGTGAGTGAGTGTGTGTGTGTGTGGTGGTGTGTGTGTGTGTGTGGTGTGTGTGTTGTGTGTGTGTGTGTGTGTGTGGGTGTGTGTGCCAGTGGAGTGAGTGAGTGAGTGAGGGTGAGTGTGTGTGTGTGTGTGTGTGTGTGTGTGTGTGTGTGTGTGTGTGTGTGTGTGTTGGTGAGTGGTGATGGAGTGTGTGAGTGTTGTGGGTGTGTGTGTGTGTGTGAGTGAGTGTGGTGTTGTGGTGTGTGTGTGATGTGAGTGAGTGCGTGATGTGGAGTGTCGTGTGTGTGTGTGTGTGTGTGTGTGTGCTGATGGAAACACTCTTTCAGGATGACAGAACACTGCTGGATGATGCAAACACACAGTGTAACTGTATGAAGCTGGCTGAAATCAGTGACGTCACTCTTCCAGCAGGAGAGATCACTGACTGGGTCTGCTGCAGTGATAGATCTGAGTTTAATGGTAACGTGATTATGTTCAGTGGCTCCTGCAGCAGTACAGCTGAATGCACTGTGAGCACTCCGACTGACCTGAGAAATGTCTGCCCTGTAATTATTTCAGCAGTCCCGTATTTCTGTTGACTGAACCAGCCATGCCTTTAATTATGGATTAATCCTTCTTTTGAGTTCTTTCACTGAACTGACTAAACATCTTTGCAAAATGGTCTGAATCGATTTGCGTTCTTTCGGACAGCTCTCTCATTGAATCATACTAAGCGACAGTAAAACAAAAAGGATACTTGAGAACACAGAGAACAGATAGTGTTGGATGAAGAGTTTTAAACGCAGTAAATAGAAACCTTTTATGCTCTCTAGAGCGCAAACACAAATACACTCTGGATCATTTACCAGATCTCTTTCGCCAATATGTTAGTATTAAAGCTTCAACTGAGGGTGCTCTTGCCTTCTTTTGAGGGTGCTTACCTCACTGATGGATGTTTTTGATCATTTTGTTGATTTTTGCCGTTTTCGTTCCATTTTTAAAAGGTTTAAAGCGTGTGCACCTTTGTTCTGCTCAGCGTTGCTCTCACCGATCGTTCGCTCTGAAGAGTTTGAGTCAGACGTCTGTCACAATATTACATAGTCTACTCGAGACAATTTGTAACATTAACATATAATGAATTGAATTTTTAAATGTTGTTTGTAATTACGGTCACATGGATGTAGAGAGTAGCTTAAATGAGTTGTTCCAGTAACTCCAGTGAAAATAAACATTGATTAATCACATAAACTCTAGAGAGGTCTGTGCTTCAGTCGTCAGTGCAACATGAAAATGATCCTGAGCACAAACAGACGTTCATACAGACATGATTTACTGAGTCTTCACTGAACCTAAGTGTGCTAACTGTACTGTACTGAATGCACCCTTGTAGTGTACTTCAAACCTTCAAGCGTCATACTACAAGTTTTATAGTAGATTTTAAGTCGTTATGTATACATTTTTATTTTTATTGTTGACTAAGCACGTGATTATCATTTGAATTTGGTATTCAATATTACGTTTAGAGTTAATACATTTTAAATGCACTAAATTGCAACTTTATCTTTTACAAATGTGTAATTACAAACAGTGTCGGGGAAAGTTACTTTTAAAAGTAATACATTACAATGTTGCGTTACTCCATAAAAAAGTAGCTAATTACGTTACTTTGTTACTTTTTATGGAAAGTAATGCATTATGTTTCTTTTGCGTTACTTTTTAAATCTGGACGGGGCTTGCTTGTTTGATTTTAAAATAAAAAAGTAATATTTCTGGCAAATATAAAAGCCTTTCACACCAAAAGTGAAATGAATGCGCCTCGGACTGAAGGGAAAGTACAGTAGAATGCAGATGATTTCAACACTTCAGCAATAAACAAAGACACAGATGTTTGTCTAGAGTAATGTGTGATTATTAGTACGCTTGAACTGGATCATCGAAGATCAGAAGCTAATAGAATGGGATTAAATACATAAAGTATATTTGAGTTGTTTAACATTTAATTATTGCAGGTTTGCGTCATATTCTGAGTTGCATTATTTTTATTCATTTTGAGGAATACTGAATCTGTGTGTTTGTTGTGAGTGAGATGAATTAATGCATATTCATATTTATTTTAGAACTACAGTAACATCTTCTGATTTCTGTCACCATGGCGACACCAGAGCTGTCAATCAATAAACTTGCGTTACTTATTTGAAAAAGTAACTCCGATATTCTCTTATAAATTAAAAAGTAATGCGTTACTTTACTCGTTACTTAAAAAAAAGTAATTGATTAGTAACTCGCGTTACTTGTAATGCGTTACCAACTGCACTGATTACAAATACAAAATGCACGAGTTTCAATAGAAATGGCATTTATAATATGGTACTTTAAACATTTTTCAAAGGCAATAGAAGTAGCCTAATCATGAAATTACTTATAAAGATGTATTTATGTCCTACTTCAGTTAGTTCAACTGAAGAGAACTCATTTTGGAAGTAATTAATAGAATATACTTAAGTGTGGACTTCATGTGATGTTTAGGCACTTAATTGCATGTTATTTACACTTAAATGAAAATGTATTGTTACATGTATGTGAATGAGAGGTGTCCGCATGTGTTTGTGCATACGCTGTGTCTTCGGGGTATGAAGGGGTCCTGTATAGTTGATGTTAATGTGTGGACGTCGTCCCCCCCCCCCGCTGCTGCACCTGCCTGCTTCTCTGTGGATGTGTCATCTCGTCATCCTGTGTTTCTGTCTCAGGCCCAGAAGACTGAGCGGGAGTCCATACGCAGAAGCTGCGCTGGGCAGTTTCTTGACGAGTGGCCGGGTTATTATAAAGCCAAGCTGCAGCAAGAGCAGGAGCAACCACGCCTGTCTACCTCCCTACTGCCCGTTCCCCCACCCGCCCACCGCACCCCGCACAACTCACCTTTCAATCACATTCTGCAGCTTATAGATGCTCATACACTAGTGCTCAAACATTTGGGGTCGCTAAGATTTTTAAAGTTCCTGAACGAAGTATCTTCTGCTCACCAGGGCTGCATTTATTTGATCAAAAATACAGAAATATTATTATAATGTAAAACAGCTGTGTTCTATGTGAATATCTGTTAAACTGTAATGTATTTCTGTTATGCTGATTTCTAATAATCAGGTAGTAATATGCCTGATTATATCAAGAAACATTCCTTATTTTTATCAATGTTGAAAACCGTTGTGCTGCACAATATTTGTGCAAACAGTGATGTATTTTATTTTTATTTTTCAGGATTCACAGATTCATAAAAAGTTTAACAGCATTTATTTGGGGGGAAACAATTAAAAGCACTTTTGCTTAATGCAATTTAATGCATCCTTGTTGAGTAAAATTATTAATTTTTTTGGTAACACTTAATTAGTTAACTACTTTAGTTAACATAAACTAAGAATGAACAATACATCTACAGCATTTATTAACCTTAGTTAATGTTAATTCAACATTTACTAAGGCATTATTAAAATCAAAGTTGTGCTGGTTAACATTAGTTAACTGCACGGTGATAAACTAACTATGAACAGTTGTATTTTTATTAACTATGTTAACAAAGATTAATAAATACTGTATTGTTCATTGTTTGTTCATGTTAGTTAATACATTAAATAATGGAACCTTATTGTAAAGTGTTACAATTTTTTTTTTTTTAACACTTAATGACAAACAATTAGGTGGTAAAACATTTTATGTATAAATTCACTAAAATACTGTCAACCAACAGAAAGAAAAAAGCAACAACATTGTTTGAAAAAAGTTGTATAAATCAGTGTGAATGACCATACAGACAAACAAAGAGAAAATTTTTTTTTTTTCAGAAAAGACCCTTAAAAATAATATTGTAATTGAAATCTACAAACGCAAATATATAAAGGGCAATAATAAAACCAGGCAAATGATATATGTGTCCCTGCAGCACAGAAGCAGTGTTAAGTCGCTGGGGGATATTTGTAGCCATAGCCAACAATACATTGTATAGGTCAAAAATATAGATTTTTCTTTTATGCCAAAAATCATTATAGGATATTAAGTAAAGATCATGTTCCATAAAAATATTTTGTAAATTTCCTACTGTAAAAACATAAAAACTGAATTTTTGATTAGTAATATGCATTGCTAAGAACTTCATTTGAACAACTTTAAAGATGATTTTCTCAATATTTAGATTTTTTTGCACCCTCAGATTCCAGATTTTCAAATATTGTCCTATCCTAACAAACCATACATCAATGGAAAGATTATTTATTTGCATAAATCTCAATTTTGAAAAAATTTACCCTTACGACTGGTTTTGTGGTCCAAGGTCACAAATGAGCAAAACCATTCAGAAACGATGGGATAAAATGGTAAAGTCTGGTGTATGTGTGTATATATATATATATATATCTGTCTAATATGTCTAAAAGGGGAAATGTTCAAACGGATGAGAGTGAGAGAAGTGAAAGCTCTGATGTTCCTGCAGCAGATCTTGTATTCTCATTGTCTCTTCTGCCATCACGTTTCACGTCGATGAACACTGTGCAGCATCGTGTCATGGTGTTTTTGAAGTGTTGGAGGTTTGAGTCAGTGGTGTGGAGCCTGAGCTGAGTGAGAGGGACATCAGTGCAGACGGAGCACAGAGGAGCGTGTGGACACGGGCCTTTTCTTCAACTTTCCATGACCACAGTATCAGAGCGGAGCTGCGGCTCAGAGAGTGAAACAGCGTCACGTTCCTGTGTTTGTGTGGTGAAGCACAGCTTTCAAGCACTCTCTCTATGAAGGGTTTCCCCCTCCAGCTCAGCATCCCTCACACTGACTCTTCCCAAAAGGGAAGCAGTTCCTTCTCTCTCTGTCTCTCTCTCCCACACACTCACACACACACACACAAAAAAAAAAAAAACACACACACACACACACACTCACACCACACACACACACACCACCACAACAACACACATCAAACACAATCAACCACACACACACACTCACAAAACACACTCAACACACACCACACACACACATTAAAAACACAACTCCACACCACACAACACACACAACACTCACACACACACAATCAACACACACACACACACCCACACACACTCTAACACACACACACACACACACACACACACACACACACCCACACACACACACACACACACACACACACACACACACACACACTCACACACACACTCACACACACACACAACACTCCACACACACAATCCACACACCCACACACACACACACACTTACACACACCCACACCACACACCAACACACACACACACACACACAAACAAAACACACAAACTTTAACCTTGAGATCCCTGCTGCTCACTTTCTGTTTCACATGACCGTGATGAGCACTAGTCACTTCTCTGTCATGTTGATACAGTGTCGTAATGCTGCTGTTATTACAGTAAAACATTAACACCGTGACCCAGATCAGATTTCGTCTTACTTTTGGTGGAGCGATAAAGAAATCCCATGATCTTTAAGGCAAGACACTACATATAAAACCAGTGTTTCATGCACTAGTCTCTTTTGAGATTTGGGGCTTTTCTGTTTCCATAATTTGCCTTCTTTTAACCTCTTCCAGCATCCATATTGCACTTTATCTATCAGCATCAGTAGGTTTCATTCATAAAAGAAAACGTATCTTCAAAGGCTGTTTTCTCAAAATGAGTTTGGTCACACTTTAGGGACCACTATAACTAACTATTAACTATACCTTTTTTAGTTAGGTATGGTGTTTAGGATTAAGGGATCTAAACTATGGTCATGCAGAATAAGGCAGTAATATGTGCTTTATAAGTACTAATAAACAGCCAATCTGCTAGCATGATAATAAGCAACTAGTTCAAGATGAGAATCGGTCACTAAACTAAAGTGCTACACTTCAGCAGCACTCACACACACCAGACTATACAGTTTATTCCTCTCTATATTCTGAAGCTTTTTACTGTTTTATATCATTAACACTGATTTACAGAACATTTTGAAACCATGTTTTTTTTCCCTGGCTGTTTGTGATTTATGGAGTGATAAAAAGAGAAATGCAAAATCCCCTCTGTAAAAGCCTTCAACTCTAAGATGGCAGCAGAATCAATGTAACCCTTGTTTTATCCATAATGCATATTAAAACAATGTTTCTCTTAATCAACAGTGATTAATAAACTGGGGAAGTAGTTCAAATGTTTACTTTATTCACCCGAAGTGTCTTGCTTTAAGGACAGAGTGATTTTCATACGATAGATGAACTGCCATCTGACTTCAGTGAATCTTAAAATTCTGACTTCAGCTGTGGAAATGATGTTCAATTCTTTGTAGGAAAAAAGTTTGTAATCATTAACTTTTTTTATAGCCATTTAGACTAAATCTGCAATCAAACATTTTTAAATTCATTGCATTTTTATGTTGTTCTTGATGTAATTTTATTGCTAAAACACAATAACAAAATGACACAAATCAAACGTTAAATGTCCTAAATTGCGAGCAGGTGCATCTCTCCCAGAAGTGTAAGCATAAGGCGCTCTGGTAACGTCCTCAGTGATTTCTGATGGTTCAGCAGTTCCTTTTCCTGAGCGTTTCACTGCTTGCTGTTGCTGCTGATGTCACCGCGGGTATTCCAGTGCTCTCACTGTGTGCTTTTCTCAACTCAACGCCGTCTTATTTAGATAGCACCTCCAAAACCATACAAATCAACCAAAGTACTGTACACAAGAGCGTAAACATAATACTAGCATTCCCAAAGCATTCAGCAGATTTAAAATACATGCACAAGAACAGACATACCATCTTTCTGCATGAGTTTTTGGGCTGGAATAGTCTGCTAGAGAAGGTGTTCAGTGTTAGCACAGCAGATACTGCTGAAGACTCAACAAGATCATCCTGCTTTCTGCGTGGGAGCTGAAGGGTGTTTTACAGCGTTTTACATGTTGCTACAGCTGTCATTAGCATGCTCTGATAATCTGAACAATATCACACAATATCCTCACAGGCTCCAGAGCGGAATGAACCTGCAGATCTGCTTCGTCAACGACAGCGGCAGCGACAAAGACAGCGACGCAGATGACAGCAAGACAGAGACCAGCCTGGACACACCGCTGTCTCCCATGGTACACACACACACACACACACACACACACTCATGGATGATGTTTACTCTCGCTGGTGTCACAGAGGTCACACAAACAGCGTTTCGAGACAGCCCCATCCAGAATGCCCCTGAATCAGGGATGTGGTTTGCGAGCGTTGGCTTCCCAGCAAACATTGCAGCGGGTGTTACTGTAATGTTACGGTATGAGTCAGAGAGGGTCACAGGCCAGAGAAATGACCACACCTACACTGACCCTGTGCAATCATCATTCATCAGCCTGATCATTACAACACACCGGCGTGTGTAGATTCCTCCTGGACACACACACTCACTCCTCTACCCACACACACACACAACACAACACACCACACACACACACACACACACACACACACACCCCACACCCACACACACACACACACACACTCACTCACACACACACACACACACACACCACACACACACTGTATATATGTATATGTACTAAATGCCATTAGCTGAACTTTGGGGTGTTTTTAGAGTTTTTTTTACTCACTTAAATAGGACTTGAGTACATCTTTACAAATAATTTCATAGTTACTTCTGGTAATATGGTAATAACTAAAATATATTTTAATGTCATTTCTATTGAAACTTGTATGTCATGTATTTAAATATTTTTGTAATTACATATTTGTAATGATGAAGTTGCAGTTTAGTGCATTTTAAATATATTAACTTTAAATGCAATATTAAAATAACACACTACAGTTAAAATTATAATCAAATGCTTTACATGTGCTTTAGTATGTTAACACATCAAAATAAGTGTACTTCTTTAAACAAAAGATGATTAAAACATAATGACTTCAAATGTACTTTGAAGTAAAGATTTTAATCTGACATTATTACAATGTGTGCTGAGAAACAGTCCTGAAAGTGTCTCTCTCTAAGTCACTTACAGGGGGGAAAAAAAGTATGTAGTCAGCCACCAATTGTGCAAGTTCACCCACATAAAAAGATGAGAGAGGCCTATAATTTTCATAATAGGTATACCTCAACTATGAGAGACAAAATGAGAAAAGAAAATCAAAAATACCATTGTAGGATTTTTAAGAATTTATTTGCAAATTCCTCTGTAAAATAAGTATTTGATCACCTACAAACAAGCAAGATTTATGGCCCTCAAAGACCTGTAACTTCTTCTTTAAGAGGCTCCTCTGTCCACTCGTTACCGTATTAATGGCATCTGTTGAAATTGTTATGTAGTATCTAAAAAGACACCCGTCCACAACTCAAAAACCCCCCCCACCCCAGGTCACACCCAAAAGAACCATGGCCAAGACCAAAGAGCTTTCAAAGGACACCAGAAACAAAATTGTGGACCTGCACCAGGGTGGGAAGACTGAATCTGCAATAGGTAAGCAGCTTGGTGTGAGGAAATCAACTGTGGGAGCAATTATTAAAAAATGGAAGACATACAAGACCACTGATAATATCCCTCGATCTGGGGCTCCACACAAGATCTCACCCCGTGGGGTCAAAATGATCACAAGAACTGTGAGAAAAAAATCCCAGAACCACACGGGGGGAACCTAGTGAATGACCTGCAGAGAGCTGGGACCAAAGTAACAAAAGGCTACCATCAGTAACACACTGCGCCGCCCGGGACTCAAATCCTGCAGTGCCAGACGACGGGTCCCCTGCTTAAGCCAGTACATGTCCAGGCCCGTCTGAAGTTTGCTAGAGAGCATTTGGATGATCCAGAAGAGGATTGGGAGAATGTCATATGGTCAGATGAAACCAAAATAGAACTTTTTGGTAAAAACTAAACTTGTCGTGTTTGGAGGAGAAAGAATGCTGAGTTGCATCCAAAGAACACATACCTTACTGTGAAGCAGGGGGGTGGAAACATCATGCTTTGGGGGACTGTTTTTCTGCAAAGGGACCAGAACAACTGATCCGTATAAACGAAAGAATGAATGGAGCCATGTACCGTGAGATTTTGAGTGAAAACCTCCTACCATCAGCAAGGGCATTGAAGATGAAACGTGGCTGGGTCTTTCAGCATGACAATGATCCCAAACACACCGCCCGGGCAACGAAGGAGTGGCTTCGTAAGAAGCATTTCAAGGTCCTGGAGTGGCCTAGCCAGTCTCCAGATCTCAACCCCATAGAAAATCTTTGGAGGGAGTTGAAAATCCGTGTTGCCCAGCGACAGCCCCAAAACATTACTGCTCTAGAGGAGATCTGCATGGAGGAATGGGCCAAAATACCAGCAACAGTGTGTGAAAACCTTGTGAAGACTTACAGAAAACGTTTTACCTCTGTCATTGCCAACAAAGTGTATATAACAAATTATTGAGATGAAATTTTGTAATTGACAAAATACTTATTTTCCACCATAATTTGCAAAAATTCTTTAAAAATCCTACAATGTGATTTTCTGGATTTTTTTTCTCATTTTGTCTCTCATAGTTGAGGTATACCTATGATGAAAATTACAGGCCTCTCTCATCGTTTTAAGTGGGAGAACTTACACAATTGGTGGCTGACTAAATACTTATTTTCCCAGGTAAGTGGCCTTCTTTTAAAATATACTTCTAGGATTTGAAGTTGACAGTGGGACCCAAAATCTGGGATTTTTAGAACTTGGAAATAACCAAGATTTTAAATGATAAAATGAAATGTTAGACATATGTTTAGGAAATGTTTTTATCAAAAGAAAGTCTGGATCATCTCAGATCGTGCAGGAGAACAGGATTGTCAGGGTTTGTTCATTTGAGTTCAGATTTGTTAAGCAGACAGTATACTGTTGTGTGACATCAGGAAAGAAAGCACAATCATTTTCATAATCATTTCCTCGGTATGCTGAGCTTCGTTGGCTCCAGATGGAGAGCTGTCTAATCTTTGTCCTGTGTTCTCTCTGTCCATCTGTCCTCAGAGCAAACAGAGCTCGTCCTACTCAGACAGAGACACCACGGAGGACGACTCGGAGTCTCTGGAGGACATGGACTTCTTGAGCCGACAGAAGAAGCTGCAGGCCGAGGCCAAGCTGGCTCTCGCGATGGCCAAACCCATGGCCAAGATGCAGGTGGAGGTGGAGAAGCAGAACCGTAAGAAATCTCCCGTGGCGGATCTGGTACGTGTGCTGCTGTTTCACTGAGGAGCTCCAGCAACGCTAGTGAGAGCCGAACAGCTGAAGAAGAAAGACTCCAGTGTTCAGATTAGTGATGAGGTGTATTCAACGGCCGATTCTCCGTCAGTGCAGTGCTCAAAAACAGCTTACACAGTATCTGTAGTTATGATCCGGGCTAGAGCTGACCACTGTGAAAAACAGCTGCACTTAATTGCATTGAATGCACACTAGAGTAGTTCAGATATTACAAGGATTAAGTGCCCTTAACGGCTGTGTACTTACATTTAAATAAATCATTTGATACAATGCACTTATTGTGTGCGTGCATGTTTATACAACATGAACACAATAGGTGCATTGTACCTAATAGTTTATTATTTTATTATTAACTACATAGTATTTAAAGACATGCAATATAAAAGAATGTTTTAAAGAACTGTATTTGCAGAATATAAAATATTAATTAAATAAAAGGCCACTTAAGTGAAATAGAGACACTTTTATGACTGTTTCTATGGTTTCTTCAAGTGTCTCGGAGACGCACTACAGCAAAAGATAGAAATAACTGACTTAGAACCTTTTTTTGTTGCTGAAAGACTTTTGCTCAGTAGTGTGTAAAATTGTAGATATCAGTTAAATTTTACAATAAACAAATAACAAGCAATAGCACAAAACAGGTTTCAGGTTTGTAGGTGTTCAAGTGCAGAAATTGAATAATTAAATGTAAAACAACATTGCGTATAGCACGTATTTCGACATGATCTCATATGTATTTGTCAGTTCCCCCCCCCCCCCCAAGCGCAAAGTACGTGTGTGTGTGTGTGTGTGTGTGTGTGTGAATGAGGCTACACAGCTGGAATATAATTATGACACACTTTATGCATTGGTCAGTTTATATATAGAAATACAATCAAAACCGTAATCGTGATACAAACACAATCAGCGCGATTCCACAAGAATCAGTGATGTCTCGTCATCACGTCATGCGTTGAGAACGCCTCCTCAGTCAGTGTCCATCTGAACTGAAACTATGACACACACACAGCAGGAAGCAGATGCTTGAGCGCTCTTCCTCCAGCGTTTGACAGCCGCGCGCTGAGTAACGCCGATGGAGAGCAAACACGGCTCACGCGGGGAAATCTCCCGGAGCATGTGGCGTAAACCACCACACGACTCAGAGCCCAGAGAGACGGACAGCGAAACTGTGCCATGACACGCTCTCACCGGGCAGGAGTTATTCCCTCCCGTCACTCTCGTCAGCTCTGTGCTGCTCCTCCAGCCAATGCTGCACACGCGGATGCTCTGCTAGTAAGAACAAAACTGACATCTGCTTGTGAAAATTCCTTTGAAACACATCGGTGCTCTTAAAGTGGCACTTGTGATGCTGTTCCTCTGCGCAGCTCGTGTCAGTGGGACACCCCACGATTAGATCATCTCCTCATCTCCTCACAGGCCAGACACTGGACGCCTCACTCTTTGCAGAGGAGAAAACTTCAACAGTATGGCACGGGACGTGTGACACAGCGAATGCAGTGAGTTCAGTGACTGTATTCGCTGTGTAACACCACCTCGTGCGTTTAACGCTCCTGAAACACTGCACTCACACGTCAACTAGAACTGCGGTGACCAGACGCATCTCAGACTCAAATTACAGTGCTGAGTTTTTCAGTGCTTGTAGATGTGAATGAAAGCTGATGCAACATTGTTATCAATCATAACCATCATGCACACTATCAAATGGAGTGTACAGTACTTTAAAAGACGATGTGTTTGAGTCAAAACTGAAGAATACCGTGGGAATGAGACAGCAGGAAAACCTGATTTTATCATGTGAAACAATGAAGCTCCAGTCATGCACACACACCTCTGTTCAAGCTTTTGATTCGTTCATATCATTATGTATGTTTTACATTTTTTTATCTACTTGCCATTGAATCTAGGAGACCTGAACACACTTGAACCACTTTCAGTCCAGTCACATTTACTCCTATAGTGCTTTATACAATACAGATATAGAAAAAACTGAAATAGAACAGTGTTGCAAAATTCATGAGTTATGAAACATATTCACTTTCGGCTATAAGCAGCTCTCAGTTCTCATCTCATAATATCAGTGCAGGCAATCGATAATATGAGTATTAATTAAAAGAAATAACATCGCGGTCGACTACCAGTTTCCTGCATATGAGAGTAAGACTGGGATTATTATTATTGGAATAATACATCGATTCTAAAACCTAACTTGCATCAGCCTGCGTCTCATATCAAAGCACATTTCAACAAAACGTTCTGGGATTTTGGCTTCGAGCTACTGTAAGCCCTCTTTGTCAACTCTTCACATCTGCAGTTCACTTTCTAGCAGGATAAATCAGACTCTATTACAGTTACGCAGAAATATCAAGGTTACTCTGATTTCTTCCTCGCTTTATTGGCTACAGAGCTAACATTCACTTCACTTTGAGAAAGCCAGCTCATTATCAGCTTACGGCACTCAGATCTGCCTTAAATGGGGAAAAACATTTCAATAGGAACAAGTCCAGAGCAAGTGATGTGAAAGTAAATCTGCAGTGTGTCAGAATGAAGCGAGTCCTCATGGGAACTTCAGATGGGTGATTTACCTGAAGAATTACCATGTATTTGTAATGTGAAAAATCTGCTTCAGTTTCTGTTGCGAGATCTGCTGTTAATGCTTATTTTTATGCACCATGTCCAAACGGCCTTCAATATAATAACCCATAATTATAAATAATAACCCCACGATTCTCTGGAATAGCTGATTGCGATTAGTCAGTGGTGTCATTAGCATAATGATGAAAAACTGTACAACTGACTGCTGATTAATGACATAGATTAAAGAGATACAAGTGTTATGTAGCATCCTGTGATACAAGCTAAATCAATACCACAATATACTGGAAGTCATTTCCAATGTATAATACATGCAAACACAGTCAAGAATGGCATCATGTTCTAGTAATGCTGCCTGAAGTCAACAGATCGAGCTGAGAATTACATTTGGAAAATGTTAAACTCGCATCAGATGAGGGGCTAGTTTTCACTTATAAGACAGGCGATTGGAATTTTATCGATGATTTCAGAGAATTGTTTAGCATTTTCTAAATCCTTTCATTTCTTTCGAATAGTCAGACATTCACCTGTGATCATATTTTCATCAATACCATCTGAGAAATACTTCCTCCCGGCATGTTTCACGAGCGTCAGCTTTTCAGACTGTTCACATGTGACATCAAATCATGTTTTCATTAATGCTTTTTAAAACACTCCCACTTTGAACAATATTGACCGTCTCTAAACAGAACAGAACAGCTGATATTTAAATCTCTAAACTGCCTTGAATGTCACTGCGGCACTATGAGCTAGACAACACTAGAAATACAATACAGCTAGCTCTGTAAAACCATATGCATTCAGAAAACACCATACAAAAACATTTGACCTGAGTCTTTCAACTCTCAGATCTCAGCCGTACACTGGGTGTTGATCATTGGTTCAGACTGTATAATATCCCTGACATGATTCATGTGCTTGTACTGATTATGTGTGTGTGTGTGTGTGTTTGTGTGTTTGTGTGTGTGTTTGTGTTTTGTGGCGGTGTGTGTGTGTGTGTGTGTGTGTGTGTGTTGTGTGTGTGTGTGTGTTATGTGTTTCACAGCTTCCTCACATTCCGCCATAGCGAGTGTCATGATAAGAAAGGAGCTCTGAACCCACGGATCTCAGAGACATGACGCTGGGACAGCTGCAGGTCATCGTCAACGACCTGCACTCACAGATCGAGGGTACGACACACACACCTGTCTCTCTCTCTCACTCACTCATGCATGTGTGTTCTGCGGAGCTCAGAGACGTGTGTTTGTGTGATGCTCAGGTCTGAACGAGGAGCTGGTGCAGCTGCTGCTGATGAGAGATGAGCTTCACATGGAGCAGGACGCCATGCTGGTGGACATCGAGGACTTGACCAGGTGCCTGGCTCACGCTCTCAATCATCCGCTCAACAGAAGTGTGAAGCACTCGCACTGAATTTCTCTGACAAAAAGCAATGGAGTAAAAGTACAAGTGTTCAGAATACTCCAGTAAAGCACAAATTCCCCTCCAGAAAACTACAGCAAGTGGCTGAACAATAACATGTGTTTCTGCAATGGTGTTATTTGAGTGTCACTGGGAGTGTAGTGTTTAAAACAGATTTCATTGTTACATTTTCTGCTTTGTATACATACATTTATATATACATATATTTTATTTTAGTACAAGTAACAAAAATGTTGGGAACACTTCGTTTCACTTCACTTCATGTCAATTAATGTATTAGTAGTCTGTCTGCTTACTAACACTTCTACGTTTCTACTGATTATAAGTAACTTTGCAAGTACCTGTCAACGTATTCTACTAACCCTAACCCTAACCAAGCAGTCTACTAGTACTCTAACGACTGTGAAATGTCATGTAGTCAGTAGAGTGTCTCTGGAAGTAAAGTGTAATCGGGCTGTGTTTGTCCTCAGGCACGCTCAGAGCCAGCAGAAGCACCTGGCGGAGAAGACGCTCTCCAAATGAAGCCGCACGCTCTCCACACACATCAGTTTAGACAGACACCTTTCCTTTGCTTCTGTGGTTCCTCCAGAACGGCCTGGAAACTGCCAGCGATCGCCTCGTACACCCGTCTCAGTCCTTTACCTTTGCCACTCAATTACATCGAGCGGTGTGGAAACACCTCGTGAGCTGGCTGTTGAATGTTTGAGTTGGACAGTATTTAAGCACAGCCGGTCAGCGATGGTTTGAAGCTGCTCGAGAGGAAACATGCCTGCCTTGTAGTCGACGTGTAGCTCCGTGGATGTTGATTCTGACACGAGTCATCTGAATAAGTGTGTTCATATCATTTTCATTCTATTGTATTCAGATTCTTTATTTGAGGGAGATGCTTCTGTACAGATATGTGTAAAATAAGAAAAATAAAACTTTGTTTCATAGACCGTAGTTTTCTGGATCGTCTCTTGTGGAGAAAATATGAAATTGTATCTAGAATCCCTTGCTCAGTCCCTTCTGTGTTTTCTATGGAAGCTCTTTTCTGCCACAGAAAAAAATAAAAGGTAACTGTTAGTTTTATTTCACAAATCTGACTTTATTTCCTCACAGTTCTGAGAAGAAAAGACAGAATCGTGAGCTATAAATTCCAAATTTCAAGAAAGATTTAAAGTCACAATTATCGTTGGCAACAAGCTTCTGTAGTTTTGCATTATAATTTATACATACATATTTCATCCAAAGCTGGCATCAAATATACAGTATGTCAGTGATAATCGTTTCCAGAAATGGCTTCGAAAATGAATCATGTTTCATGTTGGAAATTTGTCAACTATACAGATCGAGATGAATTTGTGTATCATATTCTATTTGAAAAGGAAATCTGTGAGCTTGTCAGACGAGGACTGTAATGAGTCAGATAATTGTGCGATTGAGCGGAAATATTCATATAATCAGATTCCTGTGGATGGAAGAGAGTGACAAGGCCATACTTTAAAATAACATTCATGTTCATATTTACACTCTGCTACTACTGATCATTACACAGTGTTTTCCAGTTATTCATGGAAAGTATTGAAAGTGTTGTGATTTGTGGTTGTGTCTGAATGAAGTGAAAACCGGAGCAGGTAATGCAGAGCTGTGCTGAGGTCACTGTGATGAGCGCATGCACACATCAGTGTGTTTATTCCAGTTTCAGTGTCACAACAAACCAAAAGAGAAACACTGTGTGTGTGTGTAGATGATTTACAGTGATTGAGGGATTCCCCCATCATGAGTATAAAGCCCATCACTCTCATACTTCAGCAAACACACACACACCGAGTCTGAGTCTGAGTCTGAGCGACGACACTCATCATGAAGATCTGTGAGTAACTCAACATCTCGTACATGATATAATGATGGAACTCATATATGACATGAGATGGTTTCCTCTTTACATTTGATTGCGATTCCGCTGTTGAGGTCAACTGGGTTGTCTGTCGAACTAATTGAAAGCTGTTACAGTGTGACTGTCTGATGTACTGCATTACGTCTGAACACTGTGTGTGTGTGTGTGTGTGTGTGTGTGTGTGTGTGTGTGTGTGTGTGTGTGTGTGTGTGTGTCACGCAGGCGCTGTGTTCTGTGTATTTGTGGCTCTTGCGCTGGGCTCTCCGGTTCCTCTGAACACACAGCAGTGTGAATGCAGTGCCGCCGCCAGGTCTCTGCTCTCCAGCCTCTCACACATCATGCAGAAGGTACAGCGTCACACTCACGAGCAGCATTTATTAGTGCAGCTCCATTCAGTCCCAGACGGCAAAACATTTACAACAATCTGGCCAGGATATATTTTCAATACGTGCTAAATATATGTTATAAATTGAAATTCAAAAACATATTTTGGTATATGAAGTTTGAAATTAAACCATTTCAATTTGAACTTTTAAATAACTACTTTTAATTTCAATTTGCAACATATATTTAGCATATATTTTAACTAGACGGGGGCCAGAATTTTGAAATTATTTGAAGGCGAGTACTTCTATATTTTAAATGTATTTCAGGGGAAAGAAAATACATTTCTGTTCTTACATTAGGCTAAATGAATGGAATAGCCTACTACAGACGTATAATAACATATTGTAATAATAGTGTAATATTGTAATAAGTTAAATTCTAATGTGTTTTATGTTCACGCAACAAGTTACATTGTTTCTTCAAATGTGAATATGTAAATGTATTTTCTTGGAGATGAATATATGGAGGGCTAAATATAAGTATGTTGTCAAAATATACAAAAATATGTAGGTAGGAATAAATAAATATATTATGTATTTATTTACATAAATATATTATGAAATATATTTTAGCTTTTTTTTGTCTTTTTTGTATATTTAAAAAAAAATTAGATATATATAATGTATATTTTTTCCATATGGGATACATTGAAACATCTTTAATTGTGTGTCCTCATGATATATATTCATGTCTGGATCATTCCTGTTCTGAAGCACCTTTTAAAAACTACTAAATCTGACGGTGTTGTAAAGAATAAGACAGTCATCAGAAATGTGCTGTGCTCAACCTCAGACACGTCAGCTTTACAACTACAAACCGGTTATTTACACAATCACAGGATCTTCATAAAAAGCCACTTCACTTTTTAACCATTTCCTGAAATATTCATATCATTAAAACTGATCTCAAACATCCCAGAATTCATCAAATCCAGCAGTGTTTGTGCTGTTGTTTTATCTCAAAAATGATGTCCCTGCTGGATGATGAAGATGATGATGATGATGTCATTAAGGAATTGCCTTCTGTTGGTTAGTTAAAGGGGTTTTACAACAACAGGAGAGAAGTCACAGGCTTTGATTATCAGTATTTAATTACCATTCAACAGATATGAAAACATGTTTTATTTGAAGCATTTTAGAGCAGCGAGAGTCATATAATTTTGTGATGCTCTGACAGTAAGCAGAGGGACTCATGTATTCTGACGGTTGCACTGATACTGGTGTGTGTGTGTGTGTGTGTGTGGTTGCGGGCGTGCGTGCGTGCGTGTTTGTGTGGTGTGTGTGTGTGTGCTTGGTGTGTGTGTGTGGTGTGGTGTCTGTTGTGTGTGTGTGTGTGTGTGTGTGTCGTGTGTGTGTGTGTGTGTGTTTGTGTGTCTGTGAGTGTGTCTGTCTGTCTGTGTGTTGTGTGTGGTGTTGTGTGTGTGTGTGCTCTGTGTTGTGTGTCTGTCTTCTTGTGTGTGTGTGTGGTGTGTGTGTGTGTTGTGTGTGGGGTGTGTGTGTGTGTGGTTTGTTTGTGTGTGTGTTGTTGTGTGTGTGTGTGTGTGTGTGTGTGTGTGTGTGTGTGTGTGTGTGTGTGTGTGTGTGTGTGTGTGTGTGTGTGTGTGTGTGTGTGTGTGTGTGTTGTGTGTCGGTGTGTGTCTGTGGTTTGTGTGTGTGTGTGTGTGTCTGTGTGGTGTGGTTGTGTGTGTGTGTGTGTGTGCGCTGAGCGCAGGAGGGTAAATGGAGTCACAAGTAGCTCTGTTTGCTGGCTTTAACTGCACGGATCTGGAGGCTGAGATGATTCCTCACACTCTCACAGCGTCTGTCTGTCAGCCCAGCGGCTCCGCTCATGTGAGTCTGATCGTTCCTCAGTTCCTCACACACATCACATCTCCGATGAGGTGTGAGCAGTATGTACAGTGTGTGTGTGTTCCTCTGCGAGTGTCACTGCCAGTATTAACGCTGTGGATGGCGTGTGATTTCAGAATGCGTCCTGCTCCAGCCACAGACGCTCATCTTTCAGTGAGGTGAGTTTGCTGTGGTGTTATATCCGTCTGATTCAGCTCAGGTGATCCGGTCTGTCTAACGCTTGTGTGATCTTCACAGACGGAGTGTCTGAGGAACATCAGAGCTGATCTGAGCTATTACGATGTGATGCTGAGCTCCTATAGGCCCAGTGAGACTGATCTGAGTCCAGTGAAGACAGCCACCAAAGGCCTGATGAATGTGAGGCTCTCCTCGTCCTTCACATGAACTGATCGATCCACAGGCTGCTCAGAATGCCATAGCAGCACACTAGCACTATTCAGCACAAACAGATCCGCACACAGTCAGAGCTCCACGGACAACACACGTCCCACAGTACAGCGCTTCATCTGCTGTCTGACCAGTCAACCAGACACCACATATTAAGACAGAACCGAATTTAATATAGAAATAATATAATAACTGCTTTCAAGTGATGGCTACACTGCTTGAAATATTTATTGCAAATTTGCTTTTATTATATTTGAATTCTGGGCAGAATTTTTAAGTTGTGAGTCAAATTGGCCCTAATTGGATTCAATACAATTTCACAAAAACACACTATGGGCAAAAAAAACATTTATATTCTCACATATTACAACAAAAATAAAAATTGAACACATATTTTAACACTGTATTACAACGATTTTTAAAAAACCTAATATAGATTATATATATATCTAGCTAGGTATCGATATCCTATATATATATATATTCTTGCCGAATACTGACTTGCATTTTTTTTTGTGCAAATTTGCACCAAAAAAATTTTTTTAAATGTCCTTTTATCATTTCTTTCTTCATTTCCCACCATGGCACTAGCAACACAATGGTCATGGGTTTGATTCCCAGTGAAATGACTATGCTTAAACTGATAAAAATGTACATCTTCAATGCATTGCATATTTCTTTGGATGAAAGCGGCTGCCAAATGCATAAATGCAGATATAAACACCTTCAGTCGGTAGCTGAGAACCTGACATATCAAAAATGTTTTTCTTTTAGGCCTGTGCAGCTGCCGTTAACCATGAAACTGTAGGTCAAATTCACCCGTGAACATCACAATCATAAATAAAAATTTTGCATGCACATTTCACAACTTTCCATTAGTCCAAACATTGCAGGCATGAATGAGAACCTGTCACAAAATGTAGAAAAAACATTTCCTAGGTTAACCAGTATTTCTAACTCAACATACTACAAGGGTTAAGGAACACAGTGTACACTGCGCAGTGCTCACATAGTAAGCTGCTATTCCAATTCCAACATGCAGCCCTCCTCAGTTTAGTGCACACAAATGCCTTACTATTAAAACTAGTGTGTGTGTGTGTGTGTGATGGTGTGTGTGTGAGTGTGTGTGTGTGTGTGTTTTTTTTTTGTGTGTGTGTGTGTGTGTGTGCCCTGTGTTTTTGTGGTGTGTGTGTGTGTGGTGTTGTGTGTGTGTGTGTGTGTTGTGTGTGTGTGTGTGTATTAGTGTGTGTGTGTGTGTGTGAATATTCTGTGTGTGTGTGTGTGTGTGAGTGATGTGTGTGTGTGAGTGAGTGAGAGTGAATGAGAGTGTGTGAGTGTGTGTGAGTGCTTTTTTGTGTGTGTGTGTGTGTGTTGGTGGTGTGTGTGTGGTGAGTGCGGGAGTGTGTGTGGTGTGTGTGTGGAGTGTGAGTGTGAGTGAGTGGTTTGGTTGTGTCGTGTGGGTGTGTGTGTGTGTGTGTGAGTGTGTGTGTGTGGTGTGTGTGTGTGTGTGAGTGATTGAACGTGTGTGTGCGTGTGTGTGTGTGAGTGGGAGTGCGTGTGTGTGAGTAGATGTGTGGGTGTGTGTTTGGTGTGTGTGTGTGTGTGATGTGTTTGGTGTCCTTGTGTTGTGTTGAGTGAGTGGAGTGTGTGTGATGTGTGGGAGTGAGGTGAGGTGTGTGTGTGTGTGTCCTGTGTTTGTTGGTGAGTGGATGTGTGTGTTGCCTGTGTGTTTGTGGTGCGTGTGTGTGTGTGTGCCTGTTTGTGTGTGTGATGTTGTTGGGTGTGTGTGTGAGTGTGTGTGTGGTGTGGTGTTGTGTGTGTGGGTGTGATGAGTGCGTGTGGTTGTGTAGAGTGAGTGTGAGTAGTGAGTGAGTGTGTGTGCGTGTTGTTGTGTGTGTGTGTGTGTTGTGTGTATGTATGAGAGTGAGTGTGTGTGTGTGTGTGTTTGTGTGAGTGAGTGTGAGTGTGTGTGCGTGTGTGTGAGGGTGTGAGTGTGTGTGTTGTTTTTGCCTGTGTGTGTGTGTGAGTGGGGTGTGGTGCCTGTGGTGTGTGTGTGAGTGTGTGTGTCGTGCCTGTGGTGTGTGTGTGTATGTGTGTGTTGGTGTGTGTGTGTGTGAGGTGAGTGAGTGTGTGTGTGTGTGTGTGTATGTGTTGTGTGTGTGTGTGTGTGTTGCGGTGTGTGGGTGTGTGTGTGTGTGTGGGTGAGTGATTGTGTGTTTGGTGTGTGTGTGATAGTGTGAGTGTGAGTGTGGTGTGATGTGTTGTGTGTGTGTGTGTGTGTGTGTGTGCTGGTGTGAGTGTGCTGGTGTGAGTTTGAGTGTGCTGGTGTTAGTGTGAGTGTGCTGGTGTGAGTGTGTGTGTGTGTGTGTGTTTGTGTGTTTGTCTGTGTGTGTGTGTGCGTGTGTTGTGTGTGTGTGTGTGTGTTTGTTTTTGTTTGTGTGTGTGTGTGTGAGTGTGCGTGTGAGTGTGCGTGTGTGGGCGTGAGTGTTTGTGTGTGTGTGTGGGTGGATTGACTTGGTGTGGGTTTAGAGTGTGGTGTGAGTGAGGGATGGTGTGTGTGTTTGTGTGTGTGTGTTGTGGGTGTGTGTGTGTGTAGTGTGTGAGTGAGTGAGTGTGTGTGTGTGTGTGTGTGTGTGTGTGTGTGTGTTTGTGTGTGTGTGCGTGTGTGTGGTGTGTGTGTGTGTGTGTGTGTGTGTGTGTGTGAGTCGATGTGGTGTGGTGTGTGGTGGTGCGTGAGGCTTGTTGGGTGAGTGCATTTGAGGGTAGTGAGTGGGGGTGAGTGAGTGGTGTGTGGGTGTGTGTGTTTTTGTGATGTGTGTTGTGTGTGTGTGTGTGTGTGTGGTGTTGTGGTGTGTGTGTTGAAAACTCTATTGGTTTTAATGGTCCTGTTTGGTTTGCAGTGTTTGAATGAGAATTGCGAGGCTGCGGATGGGGAGTTTCCTCAGGTGAGTGTCTCTCTCTCTCTCTCTCTCTGCAGACACACACTCCTTCATCACACGTCTGCTCATGTTCTCTGATGTGTGTGCAGTGGCGCGTCTGGAGCGGATCGTCCTTCGAAGACCGTCTGTCCCTGTGCAAGACGCTGAAGGGCTTCCACATCCGGGCCATCACCGTGAACCGGGCACTGGGGTACATCGGCTCCGGAGAGCACAGGAAGTGATGTCACTCACCACAGCACCTCCACGGTGTATATTTATGTCAATCACTCAGTCTATTTATTTGTGTTGAGAAATTATTTATTTGCATGTCCGCAATGTATTATTTATTAACTATTTATTAAATTATTTGTGTAACAAAAATGTCTTTTGTGTTTGTGTGGATGATTCCCAAGAACATATAAAACATGAGTCCTATGAGAGCTGGATTATTCTTTTTAGAGTAAAGACTTACTGCGGTAGCGCTTTATTTTAATGCTCCACAATCATGCAGTAGAGCAGCGTTACACTGGTGTTAGTGACTAACTGAACCAATAGTAAAGGCATATTAGCATTAGTTATGCAGTAGTTAAGCATGAGTCGTTAGTAGTGCTGTATTACTGGCTTTTTCTGGTGAATAAACTTGAACATCACTCACAATAAGTGCCATACAAATCAATAATTCATGTGGATATACTTTTCACTTCAGAACAGGGGTCAGACTGTCTTTATTACTCAAGTTTAGTCATTTAGTTTACTTATTTTAAGGTGTCCTTGTTACAGTGTAGTTATACATTTAAGTGCTGAGTAATATTAATGAACTAGCAGAACTACATGTACTTACTACTATATGGTTAGGGTTAGGATTAGTTACTTGCATGTAATTATATAATTAATTGTTATTATAATAGTAAGTACATGTAACATGTGGAACAAGGACACCTTAAAATAAAGTTTCACCGTAATGTGTTTTTTTTTTTTTTTGTTTTTACTCACACAAAACTGTAAAACCAGCACTAATTTAACGTAATTATTCCTGTTGTTTGGTTCACTTTATAGACGGTAAATCACACACATAAAGACATTTACATTGCAAATAATGGCTAAAAGGCAGCTTATTCTGCCAACCCTAACCCTAAACTAACAGTCTACTAATACTCTAATGAAACTTAACTGACATGTAGTTGCAAAGTTACTGAGCGTCAGAATATCTGGTGGCAACACCTTTAGTTTAAGGATCAATTCTCACTATTAACGAGCAGTTTTCACATGCATTTACTAACACACTGCCTGTTTATCATGCTTATCAGCACTATTATTCTTATTCCTGCTATTTTGATCTCTTATCCTACACTTAACCGCTACCTTACTAATTATTAACAAGCAGTAATTAGGAGTTTACTGAGACAAAACTCTTAATATATAGTGAACGTGTTCCCTATTCTACTGAATGTCTAAACTGTAACTGTATCTAACTTTTACTACATTTACTGTACATTCAGTTAACCATTAATTACTGGATTATTTTTGCTTGCTTATTCTTAAAATGTTTAATAAGTTGTAGTAATGCTAATATGCCCTTGTGTGTATGTTCAGTTAATTGTTGATTACTGGTGTGTTCGTGCTTAACTACCGCAGAGCTAGTGCTGACCTGCCTTTAGTATATGTTCAGTTAATCATGAACTACCAGTGTGCTGATGCTTAATTACCGCGCGAGCATGGACTCTTAAAAGAGTGTTGATTGAAACTAAACTGCAAAATGTAACTCGTCCTGAAATGCTCTGGTTTATGACGGAAGAACAATTTGTGTTTTCATTCATTTTCATGATTTATTGATTTAAAGAAAGGCCCGAATAAAGACTCCCCTGAGACAGCACATCGTACAGGTTCCCCAACAAACGCTTCAGAGACCGAGAAAAGATTCTCCTCCAGAGTCACATGTGCGGAGGAGCCCGTATCTGCATGAATATCATGATATCATATTTACTATAACGTCAGTCCATAACCATCAGAGACCGATGGCACCTGAGATCAAAATCAGCCTGTTCCTCAAAAACAAGTGCAGATGATCACTTAATCTCATAATGCAACAAAACAAACAGAGTTCTACTTACTGTACAGTCCTTACAAAGACATTCAAATATGTACAGTATCTTAAAATATATACAAACACAAGCGCAAAATAAAGAGATGCATGCAAAGTGTACAAGTCTACAGACGTACTAAGCGTGTCTGGTGTATTCAGAGCTCAGTTTTCCTGAAAGCACCAGATTCCAGTCGGAGCACAAACATCTCCGTCCAGACTTGAGCGCGACCGGCCTGCTCTTCCAGGACGTCCGCATCGCTCTCGAACAGTGGTTAAGATGACTCCTGACCATCTGTCAGTCCACAGACTCCAGACAGCTAATGTTCATGTGGCTGAGTTCTTTTGTAGCATCTCTGGAAAAAAAGATGAGACACAAATGAAAAACAAGTAACTGTACTGACGAGGAGGGAGGGCTCAGCATTACTACAAACGATCAGCGTTTTACAGTAGTAACAGGAACTGGCATTATTACAGAAATGCTTAATATTGAATCTGACGGGGGAATCGATATGGCCCACTCTAACTTCATGTTTCAATCCACAAGGACGTTAAAAACATTTCATGCCGCACAGAGGAGCATAAATGTGTTTCACTCCAGATGAACAGTGTAAAAATGTAATAGATCTCACCGTACAGTACACGAAGACAGTTCTAAACAATTCTTCAATGTTTAAACTTGAAAATGAGGCACGCTTTAATTTAGCAAAAAAATCCAGAAAAAGTCAGGATCACAATCCTCATGATTTTAATGAAATTTTAGATTTTGGATTTCTCTTTTTATCACTCCAAAAATCAGAAAATACTGTCAACAGACAAAAAGCAAACACATTTTCACCATGATATAGAACTAGCCCCCTAAGTAAAGGCCTTCAGAATATAGACGGGAATAAAACGTGTATTTTGGATGTTTTCTTCACTCAAGTTTGAAATAAGACGTGTTATGTAACCAAAACTGACCATTGCATGAAAAAAAGAAATAAAAAAATTTATAATCTTTTTACACAATGTTTTTGTCTGTAGTGTGTTGCATTAAACAGGAATGATTGCCAGCATCACAGGCATCGCCTGATTTAACGTCACATGTCTCGCTCGCAGCCAACACAACTTTCTTCCTAAAGGACGTCATCTTTATGTTTCATCTTTAGAAGCACATCTCATTGTTTTTCAGCATCTCACTCCATGAGCCTCGTGAAGAAGAATAGTGGCTGACTGATATAGACTTTTATGATGCGAGCAACATTCATACGCCAACACATGCATAACAAGTGCTGAAATTAAATTTATATTTATTTTACACAATATTTACAAATTAGGCGTAATCTGAAAATAAACACATTTGAAAAAAAAAGTAATAAAAATACCTTGATAAACAATAAATCTGTCAAATAAACATGTATTTATTTGGCAGCTTCTTGAGTTTGTCAGAATAAAAGTCCCGCTTCCAACACATTGGCCAAACACAAATACTTGTCAGCTGATGCCGATCATTTAAAAAAAATCCTAAAATGTGTCCCTGCAGCACAAAAGCAGAGTTAAGTCGCTGGGGTATATTTGTAGAAAAGCCAAAAATACATTGTATGGGTCAAAATTACACATTTCTCTTTTATGCCAAAAATCATTAGGATAATATGTAAAGATCATGTTCCATTAAGTTATTTTGTAAATTTCCTACCGTAAATAGATCAAAACTTAATGTTTGATTAGTAATATGCATTGCTAAGAACTTTATTTGGACATTTTTAAAGTTGATTTTCTCAATATTTAGATTTTTTTGCACCCTCAGATTCCAGATTTTCAAATAGTTGTATCTCAGACAAATATTGTGCTATCCTAACAAACCTTACATCAATGGAAATATTATTTATTATCAGCTTTTGTACAATTCAGCTTCCAGGTCCACATATCGGGGGCCGATATATCGGTCAACACTAAGATAAGACACACCTCAGAAGGCTTTTCCACCACACTGCATCACACCAGATCCCGTCACTCACCATCCAGCGCAGCAATGACCTCATTCGGCACGTCATCGTTGTCTTTCAAACACTTGAGGAGATCCTGAATTCCCGCTTTCCCCTTGGGCTGTCGTCGTCTCCAGCGCTCCAGCATGTTGAACTTCAGCATGGTCACGCTCTCCTCGGCGACCTCCATCTCCTCCAGGTCCTGCTTGCTGAGGCCCAGACAGCTGATGGCCACGACCTTCCACTCCCTCCCCATGCGTTTGGCCACCTGCATCAGCTGCTGGTCCGTCAGGTCCGGAGCCGCTGCCGTGGCGTTACAGTCTGAACACACACCAGCACTCCAGTCAACACACAATCAGGATAAATACTGTGATGGGGCCATCATAAACTTACCGGCCTCGTCAATGCCGCGCGCTTTCTTACTGTGCTTGTGACACAGCTCTTCCTCTGATGTGCTGCTCTGTCTCTTTCTGCCTGTAGACGGCCAGACCACAGAATATGCATCAGTCCTGAACAATCTGAGAGTGTGATGAACAGAGCGCTCAAGGGATGATGTGTGTTTATAAGTTCACATCACATCATTCCATTGGCTTTTGGATTAATGCAGAAAATAAACTGTGATTAGCAAAAGTTTGTGATTCTTACACGTTTTGTTCATCATTATAATCTTCACCACAACACCACTTGTGGTTTTTGTGACGTAGATAAAACATGAAAGTTATCTTGGAGTTTATTTACCTTAATTTTGCATGCACTTAACCAAAAATTTTCTAAAAAATCCATCCCTGCAAGCGCTGCCGAGACAGAGGGTGCAACTACATACCTTTGGATGGTTTTTTGGGGGTTTCATCAACATGATGTACGCAGTCTCCTGTAAAAGATTTATAATAACATTTATTGGACATTCTCAGGAAACTGTCTTCATGACTTACTGTTACAAATGAACAGGATACTGAACACATTATTTGACATATTGGTCACACTTTAGTTTGGGGTCCATTTCTCACTATTAACTGTGACTTTTGCCTCAGTGAACTGCTAATGTGCTGCTTATTAATAGTTAGCAAGGTAGTAGTTAAGTTTAGGTATTGGGTAGGATTAAGGGATTATGCAGAATAAGACATTAATATGTGACCACAAAACCAATCTTAAGTGTCAATTTTTCGAAATTGAGATTTATGCATCATCTGAAAGCTGAATAAATAATCTTTCCATTGATGTATGGTTTGTTAGGAGGCTGAGATACAACTATTTGAAAATCCTGGAATCTGAGGGTGCAAAAAAATCTAAATATTGAGAAAATCATCTTTAAAGTTGTTCAAATGAAGTTCTTAGCAATGCATATTACTAATCAAACATTAAGTTTTGATATATTTACGGTATTTACAAAATATCTTCATGGAACATGATCTTTACTTAATATCCTAATGATTTTTGGCATAAAAGAGAAATGTATAATTGTGACCCATACAATAAATGTATTGTTGGCTACTGCTACAAATATCCCCCAGCGACTTAACACTGCTTTTGTGCTGCAGAGACACGAATGTGCTTTATAAGTACTAGTTGTGTACTCAAGTGTATTAATTGTAAACTTACTGTCACAGGGTTGAAATAATGTTATATAATAATGAGTTTAACACTTGGCCTTTAAAAAGCATATTTGTGGAGTAGTAATCTGAAGGGAACGCTTGCTCCTCTCTTTGTCAGTTATAGGCCCGTTACTTCAGGCATGAGGTGGAAAATATGATTTCATAAATGTTCAGCAGTAACATTTCAGATAAAGTTATTGAAAACAACATGTTTGTCTCCTGGAAAGGAGCGGCTCGTGTTTGTGTTGACTGAACCGTACCCTCTCTGATGGTAGCCGTCCATACAGTATGACTCGAGTCAGCATCTGTCAAGGACAGTTTGAAGGGAGGACTCTCCTCGAAGAAGACCTCGAAGTATCCCTTCACCTCCACTTGACAGGAGCAGAAGAGCATGTCCTTACACACACACACACACACACACACACACCAAAACACACAGACCACACACACACACAGACACACACACACACACAGACACTCACACTCACACACACACACAGAGAGACACACAGACAGACAGACACAGACACACACACAGACACACACACACACACACACACACACAGACACACACACCACACCACACACACACACACACACACACACACACACACACACACACAGACAGACATACACAGACACAGACACACACACAGACACACACACACCAGACACACACACACACACACATACACGCACACATACACACACACACACAGAAACACACACCACACACACACACAGACACACACACAGACACACATACAGACACACACACACAGACACACACACACACAGACACATACACACAGACACACACACACACACACAGTAACCCAGACCCATCACAGCACATACATACACACACACACACATTCACACATACACACATACACACACACAGACACACAGACAGACAGACACAGACACACAGACACACACACAGACAGACACAGACACACACAGACACACAGACAGACAGACACAGACACATACACAAACACACAGACAGAGACAGAGACAGAGACAGACAGACAGACACACAGACACAGACACACAGACACACACACACACACACACACACACACACACACACACACATGATAAACTCACAGCTGAGTGAGTGAGCTGTGATCTCGTCTGTGTCTGCAGTACCTCTGGTGTGATGTGACCCATGGGCTCGCTGATGAGACGGTACCTCCTGTTCTCCTCCAGCATGCATGTGGGCGGCTTGTCTACTTGTATGTACCTCTTGTTGTTCTTACAGTTGTTCGCCCGCCGAACGGCCCTCCTGATGTCCTGCAGAACATGGCATCAGCTGTAATTCTGAAGAACCTCTAGCACAGCCTTGTCAAGTATTGTCACGCTAAATTAGCTAAACAAACTCCGGGTTACAGGATTGGTTAGATTTGGACAAAACCGAACAAATCCAACCTAGTTTAGGCAGAACTGTGATGCTTTCGGTCACTTCTCTAACAGCGTTGTTGAACTAAACCGAATCAGCATTGAATTGATCTGAACATCGACACTATTGTTTTGTGTAGAGCTGCTTTTCAGCTGAAATTGAATGAAAACTTTGCAACATTAATACTGTTATTTTCCTGTTTGTTTCTGTGCAGCTGCTTTGAAACGATCTGAATTTTTTAAAGTGCTATAGAAATAAATGTGACTTGACTTTAGGGTTTGGCCACAAGTTTGCAATTGGTCAAGTGTGCTTATAAACGTGCAATGCAACGCTTTTCATCGAAAGGAAAATATTGTTGTAATCCAATATTTTTGCTGTCCAATAAAAAAAAGACATGCAAATTAAACATCCATGCAAGTACAATTAAAAAACTGAACACCAACAGATGTGGAACGATAGAATTCTAAGTGTTTTATTTTCCATTCATTTTGGAAGTTTGTTTATGAGAATTTTTGGTAACACTTTATTTTAGGGTCTCTTAACTAGTTGCTTATTGCATGCATATTAATAGAATATTAGCCATTTATTAGTACTAATTAAGCACATATTAATGTTTTATTCTACATCCCTAATCCTACCCAATAGCTAAACTTAACAACTTCCTAACTATTAATAAGCAGCACATTAGGAATTTATTGAGAGAAAAGTCGCAGTTAATAGTAAATAAGTGTTCCTTATTCTAAAGTGTTACCAATTTTTTTTTTCATGATGTCCTGCCATCTGGTGTTTACTGTTTTCAAAACAGTATTTATTAATAGACTCTTATCCATCTTACTAGGAATTTAGAAATATGGTTTTATGTTAGTAATACTACACATCCTTTGTGACACAGGCCTCTAAACCCGAAAGACCAAAGTTTAAGTAAAGCAACTTTTCACGCTGTTTTCCGGTGCTTTTTTTGTTATTTTGAGCTTGACAGACCCAGTCCCCTTTGATTATACGCACAGGAGAGGCCAGAAAGCAAGTCATATTCATTCGGAAGGACATGAGGCTAAGTACTGTGAATTATGACTATTTAGAATGTTGGCCAAACTGACTGAAACTGAGATCGCCTCTCTGACAGAGTGAATAACGCCGTTCTGAAACCGCTCGATGACATTTAGCAAGCACATCTGCTTCATTCAGCGGTTTTGGCTTGTGTCACAATGGTGAGTACCTAACCAGAAAATGTGGCTTTGAGTCAGGGGCTGTAATTTCTGATGTACTACGTATATATACACATATATATAACTTTTTCAAGCACAAGACCGCGGTCCACTGGAATACTTTCAGAGGCTCTCTAGGCATATGGCCATCAACTGCCTAGAGTTGTTGACTGTGCTACCAGCCCTTTTTACAGCTGTTTGGACTCTCGTTCTGACGGCACCCATTCACTGCAGAGCATCCATTGCTGAGACACTGATGCAATGCTGCATTTCTCCAGATCTGATGAAGAAACAAATGCTGATATCCTCCAGGGATTGTAAAGCTTCTGTTCTGTAGCTACAGGCATTTAGTCGCTGATGACACGCACACAATCAAACTTCCCACACTTCACCCAGAACTGAAACCGGTGTGATGTCAACACTTAGCAGCACTAGTTCCTGAAGATGGCAAGCTCTAGCTTAGCTCTGAAATCAAGTCTAAATATAGCAGATTACCAAAATGTCACATAAGCAGCGCTACCGAGAATACAACCAGTCAGCCCTGCTG
The DNA here is from genome assembly GCA_018155175.1 of Sinocyclocheilus anophthalmus. NCBI lineage: Eukaryota > Metazoa > Chordata > Actinopteri > Cypriniformes > Cyprinidae > Sinocyclocheilus > Sinocyclocheilus anophthalmus. Next base: position 103,655 of record JADLZN010011644.1, on the reverse strand, counting down.
TGTAAAGACCATGTCATTTCTGTGAAAGCAGAAGCCTTTAGGTTTCCTCACCTTAATGTCAGAGCAGTTGTTTCCAGCCAGGTAAACTCTGAAGGAGAAGGAGTTCTCATGGCCCACCTCCTTGAACACCTGCACAACCCCATGATGCTCTGCTGATTTAGACGTCTGAACAATCGGACCCACGGGCGAAAGAGACGACACGTTCCACCTGACATGACTGCCGGAGTGATCCGCCGAGGGCTCGATCAGACCACGGCTGTTCTTCACATGCAGCACGCTGAACTTCACCTCGTTGTCTTTATCTGCTGAGAGCGAAGGGAAGACACGGAAGAAGAGAAAGAAGTGAGAATGCTCAACGTTTTGATGCAATTCTCAAAAATCTAAACGTTTCCCATCATGTCAAAACCCTCAAACGAGCACTTATTCTTTTGGAGAAACTGTTTTATGATATCTCTGTACCTGCCAGACACAGTGAGTGCGGGAACTGCACGGATTTGAGAATAGACGGATCGCAGTCCACATCGAAAATGGGACCAGCAAATTTCCAGGATCCAGTCAAGTAGGTGCTAAACTTGCTCCAGGAGAGAACGCAGTAGGTGATCTTCACACGCTGAGAGACCTCGAACACCAGCCCCGTGTCTGAACACTCATACACACCCTCCGCATCCAGCTGCAGCCTACAGAAGAGCCACACTGTCAAACAGATGAACACTGAGAGTCTAAAACTGTAAGCACTGCAGTTACCAGCCTATACAGTTATCACAACACTTTCCTTTGATCATAATTCAATTTAGTCAGAAGGTATCTGCTATTATTTAACTCATAAGCTGTAATGATTACTAAACATTTCAATAATAACATCCACACACACACACACACACAACCAACACACACCAAGACCAACACAGACACACACACCCACACAGCACACACATCCACAGCACAGACCACACACACACACACACACAGACACACACACAGACACACACACACCCACACACACACACATACACACACACACACACACACACACACACACCCAGACACATACGCACACACACACATACAGTGGGTATAGAAAAGAATCAGCCCCTTTTAAAATCATCACATTTTGTTGCTTTGGCAGCTGAAATGAAGACAGACACAGTTTTTGTTTTATCCAGCTGTATTTACTCAGTGCAACTTATAACATCCAAGTGAACGATATAACACCAAATATAAAAAAAACAGAATCACTGAGTTGGAAAAAGAATCATCTCCTCCTAAAAATGACTTGTAAACTCAAACAGGTGCAGCTCATCACCTTCTCAATGACCACACCCCTGACCTTCACCTGGATCACTTTCTCTTCTATCACTCAGCATGAAAAGAGCTTTCCTGAAGCATTTCAGTCCTTGCTAGAGCAACTGAAGCAAACAATCAGCTATGGGTGGCAAGGCACTGTCAAAAGCTCTCTGGGATAAAGATGTGGACAGACACAAGTCGGGAGATGGAGACAAAAACATTTCAAAGGTTTTATCAATTCCTAGAAGCACAGTGAAGTCTATTATTAAGAAGCGGGAGGTATTTGGTAAAACACAGAGCCTCCCTGGATCAGGACGTCTCTCCAAACTGATGAAAGAGCCGGAGGAAACTGATCAGAGAGGCGACCGAGAGCAACAGCAACTCTGAAGCAGCTGCAGGAAATTATGACAAAGAATGGCCATTGTGTGCATGTGACAATATCACAAATTATCCACGAATGTGGCTTGTATGGGAGGGTTGCAAAAAAAGCCACTCCTCAAGAAAGGCCACGCAGTCAGACTGGCTTTGCCAAAACACACAAACGACTGAACTTGAGCAGTTCTGCAAAGAGCAAATATGTGCAAAGTTAGTAGAGACAGATCCTAACAGACTAAAGGCTGTAATTAAAGCTAAATTTGGTTCAACAAAATACTGACACAAGGAGCTGATCCTTTTTCCAACTCAGTGATTCTGTTTTTTTATTTTTTGGTGTTATATCTTTCACTTATAAGTTGCAGTGAGTAAATACAACTGGATAAACAAAAACTGTGTCCGTCTTCATTCCAGGCCGCAAAGCAACAAAATGTGATTATTTAAAAGGCTTTTCTACACCCACTATATATTTAAATATCCTAGTTGTGTATATGTAATTTATGTTTAAATAAGTTTTTGAGGAAAGTAATACTTTAATTATTAAATTGATTAAAATTGACAGTAAAGGCATTTATAATGTTACAAAAGATTTCTATTTCAAATAGAAAATATTTTGTTCTTTTGAACTTTCTGTTCATCTGTGAATCCTGAAAAATAAAATGCATCACAGTTTCCACAAAAATATTGTGCAGCACGACTGTTTTCAACATTGATAATTATAATAAATGTTTCTCGAGCAGCAGATCAGCCTATTATACTGATTTCTGAAGATCATGTTACACTGAAGACTGCAGTAACGATGCTGAAAATACAGCTGCGCATCACAGAAATACATTACAGTTTAACAGAGATTCACATAGAAAACAGTTATTTTACATTATAATAATATTTCACAATATTAGTGTTTTTGATCAAATAAGTGCAGCCTTAAAGTGAACAGAAGAGACTTTTTTCAAAAACATAAAAAAACTGACCTCCAACTTTTGGACAGTAGTTTTTCAAAGGTTTACCAGTTCATATGTGGCATTCTGAACCTTGGCTTTCTTGACATATCATGCATTGGGGAATAATACCATGCAGCAGAAATGACACATTTGACATTTTTATAAACCTGGCAGTGCAGAGAAGGATTTTAGACTAGTCAGGTTTAGACCGCAGCACTGGTCATTTAGAAAAAGAGAGTCATAAAGCGAGTGAGTCAGATGTGACTGATCACGCTACTGCGCTGAGGACATATGTACAGTACGGAGAACAAGAACCTACTGTAGCCGATCTTGAGACAATTTCCTGGGGGTGACCAGCTCATATTTGGGATTCTGTGAGGGAAAAAACAGTTTTGTGTCAGCATTACATTCATCATCAGTAGTTGATAAGCCATTCTGTCAATCTATTTCATAAAATAGCCAGTTTTGAATGCTTCATCTACAACAATATTTGGTTGGTTTTTGACGCAGAAACATTGGATTCAGTGCGCATTAGTGCGTCATGAAACCAGACACAGCACTTCAAAATAGTGACTGAGACGCGTTAATAGATTAAATTGCTTCAGTTTATAAATATACATTTATTTGCAGTATTTAAAATGTTTTAGATGCTTCTCTCATCAAGCTATTTCACAGTTCTGCAAAATATGACATGGATCTGGTGTGTGTTGTGTTAGTGTATGACTGAGTGATCAGATGCATTGCTTTTCCTCAGCTCAGGACACTTGATGCTCATATAACAGTGTCTCAGATGTTTCTCCTAAAATTCCTTTGGAGAAATAAAAGTTGATGCATCTGTCAGGGTTCTGTCACCGCTCTCTGGTTTATTTGTAGCTTTATGTATCATCTTGTCTTTGTTTGAGTGTGCTTTTTGAGTGTGATTAGACCAGAAAAGGGACTCAACAGAGCCTTCCTAGACTAGTCTCCTGGGATCAGCTTGGCGTGTAACACGTGTAACACGCAGCTGGTGTTTCATTGGCCATGTGCGTTCATGTCGTCTTGCTTTGTGTGAACACACGGCTTGTGAGTGCTCTGATTGGCCGTGTATTCTTGTGTTTTGTGTGGGCACATGGCTTTGTTTTGTTTGTTTCTATGTGCCCTATCTATTAGTCTTGAGCCTGCCCCACTTGTTACCCGATTACTGTTCAGTTGCCCCACCTGTCCTCCCTCATTATCCTGCTTGTTTGCTCACCGTTCTCTCTTTGTTCTCGGTCCTGTGCCAGTTCATCGTCAAGATTCACTGTGTTCCCGCTTGTGTCCTGCCTTGACGTGTTGTGTATCCAGAGTCTTCACCTACGGGTAGCTTTTGTCTGCTTTTATTTGATTTGTAAACATTAATAAAAGCCTATTGTTCTGCCTCCTCCCTTCCCTGTTATTTTATGGTCTAGAGATGACTTAAGCAGAAGTCTTCCTTTGTTCCCGTGAGTTTATTTTTTTGTCTGATCAAAGGTGACACTTTGATTGAAAAGTTTGAGAACCACAGGTATATATTATGATATGCTGATATATAGATCCACAACGTATACTTCACTGAATTTATGTATCTCATGATCTTAGAAAACTTTTAAACTAAAGGCTTATGATTAAATGCATGAAATTAGCAAATATTATATGAGTCTATTGACAGAACCAAACGTGCTCATCATCACACGGTCCTCCTTCACTGGTGTCTAAAAGCATCCCATGATGCACCTGATGAAGGTGTTTAATGAATGTCCAGAGTGCGGAGAGCTCTGGTTTTCATCACTACGTCCTTTGGTGCTATTTCAATGTTCTCAATACTTTGACTGTAGAATAATAGTAAAATAAAGAGTAGCAAACGTTTGACCGATAGCGTAAGTCTTTAGAGAGGAGGTCACTGAGCCGTTACTAGCCTTGTGCTCAAAGTCACGACATCACAGGGTTTATGAAGCTCAATTTAAGACTTGTTAAGACCAAGCAAAGAAACTTAGACTAGAACTTAGTGCGCAAATGTGTCTTGATTCAAGGATGTTTCGATTTTTGTACTGGAAAACGAGACAGAATACTGAAGAAGATACTTATCTTTAGCAATGCATGCAACGTTTAATGCCATGACTTCATGAGTTTAAGACGTCCTGCTCTAATTTAAGGTCTTCATTTGTGGAAGGGTGAATAAGACCCACAGAACCCCTGTATTACAGGGTGCTTATTAGAAATACTATTTAACGCTGATATTTCCAGATATCCACTTCTGAATCATTGATTGTGTACTCCACTAAATGTTCTGTAGAATGCCGTGAAGCTAAGAAGGTTGTGTGGAGGCTATCGGTGTTCAGAGACTGACCTTCAGAGCTTTACACTTCTCACAGCTGGCCTGACGCTGCTCGTCTGAGGCGTCACGGGAGAGAAACACAGATTTATGACATCAGCTCCTGATCTAAACACGGCACACGTATCAAACATGCTGGAGCATCATTACCACTGTGATGTTCTGCTCTGGGTCTCGTGTCGGAGTCTGGAAAAGCGTGGAAATGTAGCATTATGTTTTATCCTTCACTCAAGATCAATAAGACTGACTGCTGAAAGCTTCATCTTAAAATAAAATGATACTACAGTCTCTTGTTGTCCGTTACTGTGATTCTTACTGTATCTTAGGCTTTCAGTGCAATTCATCTTCTGTTTAAAACATAGAGGCACTCAGGTTTTGTTCAGACATACGACAAAAACATACCAAGTAAAACTGCAAGATACATTACTGTTCAGATGCATTACTAATATTGTAGTAGATTATTAAGCATCAGCATGCTTTCTAGTTCACCAGAAAAGATTATATAGAGTGATCAGATGTCAACCTGATTCTCTTTCCTCTTCCTCTTCATGGGTTTCCTCTTCCTCCGAGCTCTCCTCAGTTGATGTGTTATCTGAACAAACACATGCACAATAATACCACATCATGCATGCTTCTTTGAGGGAGAAATGCTAGTGCAAATCACTGAATATGGGAATTTATATGAGAACTTTTACTCTTTTAGCATTTGAGGGAAGCTTTTAAGTTGAACCAGTTTTCGTAATGTAAAGAGTGTGTTAATTTATGAAAATGTAATAAATCAGGAAGGTCAAAAAGCATGTGTATGAGTTGACATTCTCTTGATTTGTGTTTATTGGTGAAAGTGCAATAATTCTGATGAAATCTCTCATGAAATCTCTCAAATGACAACAATCATGATCAGTAATTGCAGTTACAGATCAGTTTAGCTATTACACGGCATGACTAAAATATGAGTTTATATTGAGTAAAACTAGACTAAAATTCTGGGAATTTCAGTCAACTACAAAAAAATATGATAAAATGAAAACATTTAACACAGGACTAAGACTAAATAAATAAACATATTTGTTTATAATTTGTCAATATTGTCTCAAAAACTGAGGGAATTACCAATATTTGGTAATAATATAGCATAACAAGAAATGTATAAGCAATTTTTTGTAGAAAGGTCATTTTTGACGAGGAATGCCACAAGTGCAACAAGGTTGGGGAAAAAATCCCCCAAAAAGTACAAAAAATTATTTAAAAAATAAACAAACAAAACAAAACAAAAAAGCTTGTTTGAGCAAAGTCAGTAAGGTTTAGTCCAACGCGACAACATTAACATTTTCAGGAAGATCCTCTCTGGGTCAAAATGTTGATTAACAAATAAGTTCATTTACTAACAATATGACATGATTTGTCTCTTGGAAATTAATATTTAACAGCACAGCACTGAGTTTGAGACGGGATGCAGGTGCAAATGTACTTCTATTAATACTGGGGACATCTGCGGAAAGTGTAAAAACCCGATACAGAAAACTTTTCAAACCTCTGACGACTCTACAGCCCTCGATTCTGCATCGTATTTTCTCTTATTAAACTTTCCCATTGTTCTTCCAAGCTGTCACGCATGGATCCCGGTGACCACAGGTCAAAGCGCAGGTCAAAGCGCAGGTCTTAGGAAGTGTCTACATGTGTGTGAAGTTCCTCCTGATCCTGTCTGCTGGAGGCTACTGCTGCCAAACACTCCAGCTCTCATTAAATCCAAGGTTCACATCATGTTTCGACCTGCACAGTCAATGTTTTCATGGTACTGTTTGTCTTAGTTTTTCCTTTTTTGGGGTGTAAGTTGAAGGGAGCAAAAGATTGACACACTTGTTCCTGCAGCTGCACTGATCCTGATATTTTAGTGTTTCTGCATGAGATATGTAGGGAATGATACCCTCATCTAGTCTGTTCATTCTTCATCTGCTACTCATCAGTTCATGCCTTATTAAAATCAAACAGACTAGACTTTTACAGTTAGTCATTTAGCAGATGCGTTTATCCAAAGCGACTTACAAATGAGGACAACAGAAGCAATCAGACCAACAAAAGGGCATTAATATGTAAGTGCTGTGACGAATCCCGGTTAGTCTAACGCAGCACACGTAGCATGTGTTTTTATTAATTTTTTTATTAATAAAAAAAATGAAAACAATAAGATAGAATAGAAACAGAATAGAGAACGCTAGTGTTAGTGGGTCCGTTTTTTTTTTATAATCACGTTTGGGGTATGCTCATGTTTTCATGTCTTTTATTTTGTAGTTTTGCCCCAGTCATGTCCTCTGTTAGTCATGTGGTCTTTTGTTCTGCCTTCTGATTGGTTCATGGTCCTCAGCTCACCTCTGTCATTGGTTGGATTGTGTCATGTGACCCCCTTGTTTGGTATATATAGCCCTTGTGTAATCCACTGCTGGTGAGTTATGTTCATAGTTTAGGGCGTGGTTAATCGATTCGATGTTCAATCGATGGATTTCAATTCTCGATTCGATTTGACTATATGAATGAATATAGATTTAATACAAATCCTATATTTATAAAAAATTAGCAGTGGACAGATTTTTGATGCAAGATGAAAAACTGGTGCTGAAAATTGGACAAGTCAGAACAGCCGCATGCCTTGATCAAACAGGATCAGGTTATTTTATGTGTAAGACAGAACAAACATAAAATCTCACAGCATTAGCTGTAACATGGAGGCTGCAAGCCTATGAACAGTGCAGGAAAACTAATACTGGCTTTTGGGTGATAGTTCACCCAAAAATACAAATTCTGTCATCATTATGCCTGTAGATTTCTTTTCTTCTGTGGACAACTGTTCTCCTCAAACTTTATTACAAAGTATGTCATCTTCTGTCAAATTTATTTTATAAGCTTATTTCATAAGCTTTTTTATAAGCTTTTTAAAAATTGTAATTAAAACGACAGAATAAGAACAAGTAGAATAAGAAATATAAGTTACCAATCAAATTAAATCAGTATTAACAAAATTAATTTGTAGAGGTGGCACAGAAGAACACAAAAGTGGCTTGGTGTACTTTCAGACATTTAATGAGACTCAGAAGTGGAATGAGTGCAATTAAATCCACAAATCCATGATGATATTAATGTTTTAAATATAAAATTTTGAATATAACTATAAATGATTTAAATAACTGAAATTATACGGTAAAAGTGAAACTAAATCCGCCGGCAGGTGGCGGCAAGTCACTGATTTTTCTCACTGAATCATTCATTCAATTGATTAATTCAAACGGCTGATTCATTCAGAAACGAGTCTTTATGATGGATCATGAATCACTGACTCACTAGCAGTGTTGCCAATTTGGGGATTTTGTCGCCAAATTTAGCTACTTTCTCATTGTAGCTGCAACTTTTTTTTTTTTTTGCGACAAGGAGCTATTTTAGCTATATTTAAATAAAACTAGCGATTTTTTGGGGAGATTTTTTATTTTTTACTTGGCCACACCCTGCTGTAGGCCCGTGACCGCTCACGTTTTCTCTCAATCATGCCAAAGGTTTCGTTCACCCGCTTGAGCACGGCTACGAGACGCAGGCACGGAGCTGCCGCTTGCAGTCGGGGCGGAGTTAAAACGGAGCCGTCAACCGGACATTTCTGCTCCCTTTAGTGACGCTCGCGGGGTGTTTGCATACTATTGTCAATATACAGACGTTTCAGAACGTTTCATGAGCAACAGATATACAGTGGGTACGGAAAGTATTCAGACCCCCTTAAATTTTGCACTCTTTGTTATATTGCAGCCATTTGTTAAATCATTTAAGTTAATTTTTTTCCCCCAATTAATGTACACACAGCACCCCATATTGACAGAAAAACACAGAGTTGTTGATATTTTTGCAGATTTATTAAAGAAAAACTGATATATCACATGGTCCTAAGTATTCAGATCTTTTGCTGTGAAACTCATATATTTAACTCAGGTGTTGTCCGTTTCTTCTGATCATCCTTGAGATTGTTCTACACCTTCATTTGAGTCCAGCTGTGTTTGATTATACTGATTTGACTTGATTAGGAAAGCCACACACCTTTCTATATAAGACCTTACAGCTCACAGCGCATGTCAGAGCAAATGAGAATCATGAGTCAAAGGAACTGCCTGAAGAGCTCAGAGACAGAATTGTGGCACAGATCTGGCCAAGGTTACAAAAAAATTTCTGCTGCACTTAAGGTTCCTAAGAGCACAGTGGCCTCCATAATCCTTAAATGGAAAACATTTGGGACGACCAGAACCCTTCCAAGAGCTGGCCATCCGGCCAAACTGAGCTACCGGGGGAGAAGAGCCTTGATGAGAGAAGTAAAGAAGAACCCAAAGATAACTGTGGCTGAGCTCCAGAGATCCAGTCGGGAGATGGGAGAAAGTTGTAAAAAAAGTCAACCATCACTGCAGCCCTCCAAAAGTCGGGGCTTTATGGCAGAGTGGCCAAACGGAAGCCTCTCCTCAGTGCAAGAAACATGAAAGCACGCATGGAGTTTGCTAAAAAACACCTGAAGGACTCCAAGATGGTGAGAAATAATATTCTCTGGTCTGATTAGACCAAGATAAAACTTTTTGGCCTTAAATTCTAAGCGGTATGTGTGGAGAAAACCAGGCATGCTCATCACCTGTCCAATACAGTCCCAACAGTTAATCATGGTGGTGGCAGCATCATGCTGTGTTGGTGTTTTTCAGCTGCAGGGACAGGAGGATTGGTTGCAATCGAGGGAAAGATGAATTAGTACAGGGATATCCTGGACGAAAACTTTTCCAGAGTGCTCAGGACCTCAGACTGGCCGAAGGTTTACCTTCCAACAAGACAATGACCCTAAGCACACAGCTAAAATATGAAGGAGTGGCTTCACAACAACTCTGTGTCTGTTCTTGAATGGTCCAGCCAGAGCCCTGACTTAAACCCATTGAGCATCTCTGGAGAGACCTAAAATGGCTGTCCACCAACGTTTACCATCCAACCTGACAGAACTGGAGAGGATCTGCAAGGAGGAATGGCAGAGGATCCCCAAATCCAGGTGTGAAAAACTTGTTGCATCTTTCCCAAAAAGACTCATGGCTGTATTAGATCAAAAGGGTGCTTCTACTAAATACTGAGCAAAGGGTCTTAATACTTATGACCATGTGATATTTCAGTTTTTTTTCTTTTTTAATAAATCTGCAAAATTTCAACAATTCTGTGTTTTTCTGTAAAGATGGGGTGCTTGTGTGTACATTAATGAGGAAAAAATAACTTAAATGATTTTAGCAAATGGCTGCAATATAACAGAGTGAATTTTTAAAAATTTAAGGGGGTCTGAATACTTTCCGTACCCACTGTATATACAGATTATATACATCGCCATCTGTTCAAGAATAAAGTTCAACGTAAATATATACTATTAAAATACTAATAAAGTGGGGGAATATATGCTTTCATCAGTGTTTTATGATAAACGTGACTCAATATTACATTGCGACTACAGTAAAAAAGCTTTTACGGTTCTAAAAACATAGATTTGTGGCTATTATTGGAATTGAAAAGTTTAGAATAAACCCGAAACACACGTGATAGTTGTCATGCTGTGAATCTGGCCAATCGTGTTGGCTTCAAAGCTCCTGCAGCCGCTCTGGAGAAACTGCGCCGGCTGCTCTCGAAACGCTCTCACGGTGCTTTGATGCCACACGTGACAGTGACGTGGCGTCTGCGCCATCTCAAGTCAGACAAAATTACTAACCGGCATGCACTGCTTCAAGTCAGATTGCGATCGGTCTGCGCAGTGCTGCATGAAGTCGAACGCATCTAATGAGTCTGCGCAGTCAACACACCAGTACACCACGCCTGCCATGACACACACCACAATTTCATTACAAGTATCAATCAAGATGGCGGAGAAAAAAATGAACATGTTGTTTTTAACCACGGACACAAAAGTTATTCCACAATTCATGCACAGTCATGTCAAGCAGATACTGAGAGAGACACAGTGCATCGTCGTGTCATGTGTGCTGGGACGCAGTATTTTGCACTTACTTTGTAGTAATAGTGTGTTGACTGAAATAAGTTTGTATGAATAAAGTTTTTGTTTTTGGAGAATCATAATGTCTCTTATCTGTTGTATTTGAGCAGGACAGGGATGCACTTTGGTGACACATGAAACAAATTCCCAACATTATGTCTTTTCATCATGTTTGATGTGCTTGCAGATCACAAGCGTTTCCTAATTTCACTTCAGAATTTTTTTGTTATATTTAATCTTTTGTTATATGTTTTATACTGTTGTCATTTGTAAAGTATATATATATATATAGTTTCCTTTACCTTTACCAAATTTACCCTTTATTTACTTTGTTTTCATATTTGGCGACTTTTTATGAACAATTTAGACTTTTAAGGGTGGTTCTAGAGTTTTTCTGAGGGAGGGGTTTGGCAACACTGACTCACTAGATTCATTTAAAAAAAAAAAAAAGTTCATTCATAAACGAGACACCGCTGTGTTTGAATGGAGATGCGCAGCGGCTCCGCTGTGTCTTTGTTTTTAAACTATTTTCGACGACGAAATAGAGCAAAATCAGACAATAGTGTTATAGTCAGACAATGTAAGTCACTCAATATTACCTTCTTGTCTATTGAACTGTTGTATTAAATCAGTATCACATTTACAAACTCCCTTAAAAATCAATAAAAGCTGTCACTCATCTTAGTTCATCTCGATCTCACATTTATAATCAACGAAGCTCTCTACACTGCGCATTGAATCTCTCACTTTGCTTATGAAAGGATTCGTGAAATATGTCTGTGATACATTACTCAACGCTGCAAAAACACGTAGAAACCTTTGAAGCTCCCCTGAGCGCAATCACAAGTATGATGATGATCGGGTCAGTCGCACTGGTGCTTCTAAAAACATTTTCTACTAAGTGTGCGCCAGAACTCTTATCTCCAAGCATCTGTTGGGGGCTCGTCCGGGATCGCCGCTCCGTTGTAACATCGCGCAAGGCAAATAAGGGGGTGACATCTAGTGGATTAGACTAGTAATAAGATTAACATAAATCTTATGTTCAGTGTTTGTGAAAATAAATATTTAAAAAATATCGATTCGTGGCTTTTGAGAATCGATATCTAATCGATGTCATTTAAAAAAATGATTAATCGGAAAATCTATTTTTTTTGCCCAGCCCTATTCATAGTCAAGTTCATGTCAAGAGAAGTCTTTGTTTATTATTGTATTCGGAGTCATCTTTTGTTGAATAAAACTGCACATGGGTTCTACTTCAACTTGCCTCCAGTGAACATTTATTATATGAATAAAAAGAAAACAAGTAGATAGAATAGAAATAGAATAGAGAGTGTTAGAGTTAGAGGGTTAAATAATGATGGAAGAGATGTGTTTTTAGCCGATTCTTGAACATGGTTAAGGATTCAGCTGTTTGGATTGAGTTATTCACCAGGAGGGAACTTTCAGGTATATAGTTCTGTGGAAAGTGATTTTTGTGCCTCTTTGGGATGGCACCACAATGCATCATTCACTTGCACAACACAAGCTTCTGGAGGCCACATATTTCTGAAGTAGTGAATTTAGATAAAGGTGTGCAGAGAGGTTGTTTTGTAGGAAAACATCAATGCCTTGAATTTGAAATGAATTCACATACCTGCACTGCTGTGAGACCTTTCAGCAGGATGATCTGTTTAAACAGAAAACAGAAACTGATGTTTAAATAGAAATAACTGAAAATAACCAGCAATCACATTACTTTAGGTGCTCTTGTCCTTTTTGTGGCCACTTGAGGTCACTGTTTATGTGTTTTAGTTGTTCTGGGTTCTGGCGACGTCTTATTATTGAGCCTGTGTGGTGTGTTGGTGTGTGTGTGTGTGTGTGAAGAGTGAGAGAGAGGGTGGTGTGTGTGGTGAGAGTGTGTGGTGTTTTGTTATACGTGAGAGAGAGTGTGGTGGTTTGAAGTGAGAGATAGTGTGTGTGTGTGGAGTGTGGGTGTGTGTGTGTGAGAGTTGAGAAGAGTGGGTGTGTTGTGTGTGAGAGTGAGAAGGTGTTGTGTTTGGTGATGTGGGGAAGGTTTTTGTGTGTGTGTGGGGTGGTGTTGTGTGTGTGAGTGTGAGTGTGAGTGTGTGTGTGTGTGAGTGAGAGAGAGTGTGTGTGTGTGTGTGTGTGTGTGTGTGTGTGTGTGTGAGTGTGAGTGTGTGTGTGGGTATGTGTGTGTGTGTGTGTGTGTGTGAGCGAGAGTGTGTGTGTGTGTGTTTCGTGCTGTTGGCGGTGAGCTCTACTCCTCCTCTTGACTCTCATGTTACTTCACCTTTTAGTGTTTTGACTTGTAAAACGAGTTGCTCTTGATTTGCTTTTGCATCATCTCTCCGTGTGCTACCTGATACAAAGTCTAAATGCAGCTTTAGTGTGGTAATTTGGCTCATCTGTATTTAATCATCATTTATAGATTGTTGAATGATATATGTTATTACGCTGCATGGTGAGCAAAGATAATTAACAGTTTTGATATTTGTAAAATAATTTCAATCTAGTTCAGCTGAATGTGATGAGGTGTTACGGCGTGAGCAGCATGACTGAACACAGCTTCACATGTCCTGCTCTGCTTCATTCAGACGCTCGGGGAAACCCCATCCGTCACCTCAGATAAAGAGTCACACTGCTTTCCCATACAGCGCCTCAACGGTGACACTGCACCAGGACTTCATTCAACTGCTTATTAGAAAGTCTTACATAGATGTCAGGGGGCTACTGACACATTTTGGTTCTAACAGATTCATTCCTCTCTCTGTCTGATCTGAGTATTTTAACCGACACACAGCACTGGAGTCTCCTCACCTTTATGTCAACTAAACACCCCAATAATGGTGAACCGAGCTGAATAAGTTGCCTCTAAGGCTTCGTTTGAGGGCTGTATGAACACATCCAGCATTTCCATCAGCAGTTTTGATGTTATCGTTGTGTTAAGAGTGACGCAGAAGACAATAGGACATCTGATTTGAGCAGCCAGAGCGTCCAGACTGAGACAGATCTGTAACATTGGATTTTTGCAGGCAGTCTGAATGTAGACTAATATACCCAACACTTTTTGCACTAAACCTTGCTTCTGTGTATGATATCAACTAAAATTACAACCACAGAAAAAAAATAAAATTTTGTTCCTCTAAGTAAAATAAACACTGAAATGAACACACATAATTATAAATATATATACTTATTTAGCCAAGGCAACTTTCATTTATTTTAACTTTAACTAAAACTAAAAACATGAAATATATCAAATGTATCAAAATAAGACTGAACAATAATAGTATGCCAATGAAATAAAGCTGCCCCATAGGTAATGGAGTGTAGCATAAAGAGCTTAGTAAGGTTCTGCTGACCTCTGCTGGACACTGTACATGCGTCGACATCGTGACAGAGGCTGATTACAGTCTAAAGCAAAGCTTCTCAACCCAATGTCATTTTCTCTGTTCAAGCTTAACCAGCCTTATCATATTTCATATGCACGTCTAAAGCACTAAATGATCAACATGATCAAATTTTGCTGATAAACCTGTTTCATACACAATCTGCTCCATGTCTTCTGAGTGTTTTATCCAGTCTAAGCTCTTTTAGTGTAATTGTAGAAACGTCCAGCTTCAGCTGGAGCGTCTCGTGTCAGATCTGGACTGGTTTTGATCAAGTAAAGGTCAGAATAACTGCAGTAATATCTCCAGATGAACACTTACTGCACTGAAGCAGCTCAGCTTTACTTGATTCTCCATCAATCATGTTTTAGAGTCTCAAATCTGATCCTCAGGATCTTTTGAGGAGCGTTTGTTTCCAGAAGCTTTACTTTCACAGTTCCTCAGCGGAGGAATGATCTTCACAAGCCTCCAGAACATCTCACATCTTCTGAGGAGCCTTTATTTCTTCAGCTCTCAGTCACTGAATTATATGTTTTGAAATTGCCTATTTTTTATCAGTTTGGGCCTCAGAATAAGATCTGAGCTCATGTATCAAATATGACACTCAAAAAAAAAAAAAGTATTTATATTTTGTCTAAAGGTTCGATAAACTCTTCCATTTTTCCTGACTATTATGTCACATGTCAGGCTTTGCAGGGTTAATATAATCAGACTGGTCAGGTTTGAGTAGGGTTTGTGAACACATTGACTCACCCTTCAGGTCTGATGATGAAACCTCTCCATTCCTGAAAAGAACAAATACACTGTGTGTAAATATCAAACAGATCATAAACATACATGCACAAACATCTTGTTTTAATGTGGATATCTGAAGGATCAGTGTGGTAGAGCAGGCCTTTGGAGGCAGATATAATTCACACTTTTTTGTATTATACATGTCTAAACCTGTAAATGGATACATATACCATTTTACCGCCCATACACATTATAATAAAGGATGCTGCTGATGTTGTGTACTCATACAGAGAGCGGTGTTGACTAAACAGGAGTGGTTTCGTGGTGTCATTGGTAACGCAGTAGTTCATGCCGTGAGCGTGTGATCCTGTAACATGACACCTGATCCTCACTGCTTCTCCACAAACACATTAACCCATCACATTCTGTCACTTCAGAAGAATCACACATGCTATTAGACTTCTGCTTTTGTTTTTTGAGAAAACATGTCTGCTGTCAGTTCATCAGCATCAGCAGAACGACACGCATTTGAGAATCAATAATGCACATTCACGTCAAGAAAATCATTTGGTTGTGGTATTTAAAAAAAAATAGAATTAATTCAAAAACTGTTTTTATTTATGATGGTCGTTCATGTTAATTTCCTTCCTGCTATAACTAGTAAAGAGGAAGAGAGGATCGGTTCGCCTGCCGCTAGAACTGAGGATACAGCGATCCGTCACAACACATTAAACAGCCACAAAACTGTATTTTTGTTCTTTGAATAGGTGTAACATGTCTAGTCTGTTTTTGTTCAGTTTTCAGTCTGTTCCCTGTTCTGCTTTGCCTGAGTTCTGTTCGCTAGATTGTTTCCTATTACTCCCTCATCTGTTTCCATAGTTACTCGTTAGTTCCTCATGTGTTTGTGAGAAAAAATCTAGATTATTTATTTATTTATTTTAATTTTAATGTGACAATGTTAGGTTTTTGTACTTTTATTCTCAATTATGATTCAATTTATGCAAAATTATGTGCAAAATGTCCATTCTAGAAACCTGCACACACGCTTCCAAGAATTAGACCAGTAGGTGTCTGATAGTCTTCTGATGCACAACTACATTCAACAGAAACAGAAGCTCAGGTACAGTCTGACTGAACACACATAGATGAACACATTCACTGCTGCTGGCTTCAAATACTGCAAGGTCAATCCATCATCAATGCACCCTCAGTCATGACTCTATGCTGAACCTTGTTTCAGAAATCACAGGGAATATATCATTGTCTGCTTGGCACATGCCACACAATGACAGGAAACACAGTGCCAGCGCACCCCTCCCTAAAGCAGACCAACCTCACACTGACACACAGCCTGTCCTAGAGCTAGGAGTGTAACGGCTCAGACTGCTCATCTGCTTCAGTATGTGCTATGTTCAGGGGAAAAAAGATTTTTAAAAACCAACAACAAATAATAATCAAACTAAATGCAACAGCACAATTAAATATAATAGAGCAAAGATACAAATAAGATAAACAGGTGTCTAACTATGAAGGTATTTTTGGTGCAAAACAACTGAGTGAGCGTGACAGCGGAATTTGTAGTTGTAGAGAATAGCCACACATGTGTATCAGTAAATCTGAAGTCACAGACAAAAGTTGCAAACTTGTAGATATTTTTTTCTCTCCCACAAACACAACACAACAGTTACACGTTCTTGAATCCTTCACTGCAGGTGCACAAATCCTAGTCTACGAATCACAAATCAAGAACCTCGTACGCTCACAAGTTGTGCTACTATTGCTGCAGTGAATATGGTGCAAAACACATTCACACACCTGCATCAAAAATGTGAAGTCACAGACGAATTTTGTACATCCGCAAATCAGTTTGTGAATTCTTGCAATGAGATTTGCACGCTTGTAGAATGTTTTCTTACATATATATCTTTTTCTTGGATGCTTTTTCTAGCACAAACACAAGTGCACAACTACATACTGGCGTGAATCTGCTGCTACGATTCTCAAACACGGTTTTTCGCTGCAAATGAACAAGTTTCATCACGCTGCTCTCCCTTATGAACCGCCTATCTGTGTGATAAATGGTGCAAAAGTAATTTGTGCATCTGTAGAGCGGCGCGACACTGTTCAGAGAGCAGAGAATTTCAGCCAATCAGAAGAGCTCATTTGGGCGCCTGAAACACGCCCCCTAGTTTTAGCCACAACCCCGAAAAATCGCGAGCTGCGAGCATCTTGACAGCGACAAGTATCAGAAAAGGTACGTGGCTATTTTTTCTTTCTGAAATCATTTGTTTATAGCTTAAATACAGCTACATTGGTAAACGGTGTTTCTTAGTTAGGTTAGCAAATCTTATTTCACGAAGGTAAGCTAATGTTAGCCTACCTGCACTGTTAAGTGTGCTATTCAATCGTCTCGTATTAAATTACACTGTCTAATATAACGATTTATTCCTTGTATTCTGTTATGCTTTACCTTATAGAAAAATGACAGATCAGGGTGCATCTTCGCAGGTGAGTAAGTTAAAACCAAGGGTACCATGTTTTTTTTCTTTGGTGAATAGTAATTTTTATTGGGATAGCCTACTATAGTAAACTAAAGGTAATTTACAGCAGGCAATCTATAGTGGGTAATTTGCCTAGTAATTATTACTCTCAGTGTTGGGTAGGATTACTAATTACTTTAGTTATCTCTGTTTTCATTCCTTTGAGAATCCTTGTTTTGTGATTTGGCTCAATATCTACTACTATAGATATTTACCTAATATAGATTGTCTGCTGTAAATTACCTTTAGTTTACCTTTAGTTTTATATAAGGTAAAGCATAACAGAATACAAGGAATAAATCGTTATATTAGACAGTGTAATTTAATACGAGACGATTGAATAGCACACTTAACAGTGCAGGTAGGCTAACGTTAGCTTACCTTCGTGAAATAAGATTTGCTAACCTAACTAAGAAACACTGTTTACCAACGTAGCTGTATTTAAGCTATAAACAAATGATTTCAGAAAGAAAAAATAGCCACGTACCTTTTCTGATGCTTGTCGCTGTCAAGATGCTCGCAGCTCGCGATTTTTCGGGGTTGTGGCTAAAACTAGGGGGCGTGTTTCAGGCGCCCAAATGAGCTCTTCTGATTGGCTGAAATTCTCTGCTCTCTGAACAGTGCGTGCCGTTGCCTCTACAGATGCACAAATGACTTTTGCACCATTTATCACACAGATAGGCGGTGCATAAGGGAGAGAGCGTGAAACTTGTCATTTGCAAGCGAAAAACAGTGTTTGAGACTCGTAGCAGCAGATTCACGCCGTTGTAGTTATGCACTTGTGTTTGTGCTAGAAAAAGCATCCAAGAAAAAATATATATGTAAGAAAACATTCTACAAGCGTGCAAATCTCATTGCAAGAATTCACAAACTGATTTGCGGATGTACAAAATTCGTCTGTGACTTCACATTTTTGATGCAGGTGTGTGAATGTGTTTTGCACCATATTCACTGCAGCAATAGTAGCAAAACTTGTGAGCGTACGAGTTTCTTGATTTGTGATTCGTAGACTAGGATTTGTGCACCTGCAGTGAAGGATTCAAGAACGTGTAACTGTTGTGTTGTGTTTGTGGGAGAGAAAAAAATATCTACAAGTTTGCAACTTTTGTCTGTGACTTCAGATTTACTGATACACATGTGTGGCTATTCTCTACAACTACAAATTCCGCTGTCACGCTCACTCAGTTGTTTTGCACCAAAAATACCTTCATATCTACCAGTCATTTTCAGGCCCAGAAATTGAAAAGTAAACAAGTGTAAAATAACAGTGCATATTTCAGTGTATTAATTAAAGACCAATCCTTGTTGAAGTTGCAAAAGCTATTCAGTCAAGAGCAGTGAGTGATTTCCTCGTCTTCTGTTGCTTAACATTAAAAACACAGACAGCAGAAATAGACTGCGGTTCCTTTAAGACATCATTCACAGATCCAGTACTCCGATACGTCTTTCTCCACTGTTTCCATTCATTTCAGACATGACCAACGCTGTTTGCAAGGGTACTCACAAAGACGGGCATGTTGACATATCTTTTGTGTTAGTTTATACGTATGGTGGGTGGTGTATCGTGGTGTTTCGGTTCGATTTGAATATCATTACTCCCCTACCTAGTGCACATTCAGTTTCACAGTCAAATGTCAGCTTCATGAGAAGTGTGTCATCAGCACTGAGGCGGGTTTTCATCTGTTTGCATGTCAGAGCTGAAAACACTCTGACCTCAGGCTAGAGGAACAAACCACACAAAACACGGCACACTACAGCAGAGAAGCTTCTTCTCAAAGAGCATCAGAAAATATTCAAGGAAAATCAGCAACGTGTGTTAGAAAAGCACACAGTGTTCAACTTGACTGCGATCAGTGTTGTTGGTAACACATTACAAGTAATCAGATTACTTTTTCAAGTAACTAGTAAAGTAATGCATTACTTTTTAATTTACAAGAAAATATCCGAGTTAGTTTTTCAGATCAGTAACGCAAGTTACTTTTTTTTCCAATGTACTGACTGACAGCTCTCCTGTGCTCATGTTGAGAGAATCAGGAGTGAGTTCAGTTCAGAAGTGCTGTGTGAACAGGATCTTACTGTAGTTCGAGACTAAATGTCAACATGCATTTACTCATCTCACTCGCACAAAAACAGATTCAGTATTCCTCGAAATGAATAAAAACAGTAAAATGCAAACTCAGAATATGAAGCAAACCTACAACAATTAAATTTGGTAAATAACACAGATATACTTTATGCATTTAATCGCATTTTATTAACCAGTGTCTTTGCTTCTGACCTTCGATTATTCAGTTCAACCGTACTAATAAGCAAAATTACTTTAGATTAGGGTTCACGATGTATCGGCCGCCGATATTTATCGGCCGATTTTTCCTCAATTTACAACCATCGGCATATCGGCTATATAAGGAAAAAGGCCGATATAACAAACCGATGGTTTATTAATTAACTTCGTGAAGGCATTGAGCTGTATAATGTCTGTTGCATAATCGTAGCGCTGCTGTCTGCACTTTAATGCTAAACAAATAACAAAAGATCGCACACCTTTTCTTGACTAAATAACTTTTGTAACTTTCATAAGTGTAGCGGACCTCATCTGAATTATGACCAAAACTTTACTGATGTTTTAAGTTTATTGCGTCCTTTTTCACTCCAAAAAAAAATCACCAGAAAAAAAAAAAAAAAAAAAAAAAAAAAAAAAAAAAAAAAAAAACAAAGCTAAAAAAACACAGCACGCGAAGTGCACATTAAACTCTCTCTCTCTCAGTTGCATTATCATCAACATACAGCGAATTACACTTATAAACACTTATTACAACTAACAGTAAACAAATATATCCAGATCTCAGGCCTTTTCGGGGGGTGCTTAATAAACTGACAAACTTTAAATCCGAAGAACTGCGTGCTTTCATTACCCATATAACTTCCCGCCTTGGTAATCTCATACATATTTTAACTTACAAAAACTATTCAAATGTATACAAAAACAAATTAGAAGATTAATCATAATAAAGTCTGTTACAATAAAGAAGGACTATATGTATTTATTTGATTTATACAGTGAAGTGTTATTTTACATTTGTTTATTTTATTTCCTGAACTGTTAAACCTTCCTAAAAAGCACTGTTTATTTAATATGCATCTTTGTTCTGTTGTATTCATGTAGGCCTGCTGAATGTTAAATGGACCCAATCCATGTTCATTAGAAATTATTTGATGATGCAGCAATAAAACTGCTAGTATAATTTAATGCAGGTGTTTTTGAACTTTGCTGATTTAAAACATGATCAAAATACTATCTATTTTGATGCCGAAATTTCAAATAAGAGAGGAAGTGACAAATATCGGTATCAGTATTGGCCAATAAGTGTTTGTTAAAATCGGTATCGGTCCCAAAAAAATTTTTATTGCTGAAGAGAGAAAAATGAGCCCAGCCTAGATGAGAAAAAGTAGCACAACACATTACTTTCCAGAAAAAGTAACTAAGTAACACAATTACAGAGTAACGCAATATTGTAATGCATTACTTTTAAAAGTAACTTTCCCCAACACTGGTTGCGATGAAGTTTGCGAATGTTTGTTTGAACTGTGGTTTGAGGAAACACTGAATCGTTGAACTCTGTTGTACATAGAACATAGTTGGCTAACGATGGTTTTGGAAAACACGCCACAGGATGCTCTACTACTCATCCAAATACTGATTAGTCAACTCTTCCTCTATTCTAAGCATCCTCACTCTATCCAATACCTACTGAAACTGAGGGGGTTCGTTTGGCACCCAAGCCGAGCCCCTTCTGCTAGAACAGCAATCCAAATCCATTCAAGTCATTAAGACTGGATGGGCAGGTGAATTGAGAGTTATCATACCGATCCCTTTCATTCACCTGCTTCTTCTGTTCACATGCAACTGTATTTGTGTGCAGCATACGTAAAATAAGAGAGGAGGGTCTCAGTGAAATCTGACCGCATGAGGAAACCCCAAACATGACCGCTGTGTCTCCGTGAATTAACCCTCAGCAGGTAAAGCTGTGAAACGCTGAATGCTCTGCTGCAGTCGACAGTGTATTTCAGGACTGTGGGATTTCAGATGTCCCGCTGTGAGCCGTGTTCCTGTTATCATCCACAGGTTTACTTATGAGTTATAAGCCACAAAGTAGATGTTTCACCCACAATCTTCCTCATCTCTCAGATATAAGCTGCATGTGGAGCGAGGATCGAGTGCATCATCATTCTGCATACGGGAAGTGCAGTCTTTCTCATGAGACCCTTGATAGTGTTGTGCAATAAAGGGAATGATGTACTTATAAGTCTATTTATTTGTTGAATATCTGTCAGGTGATCTGTTGAAGAGCTGTGCATGAATCAATAAGAAACAGGTTGACTAATGGTGCATTCAAGTCCTCCTGGGAAGTTTGTATTTATGAGTTTGTAAGCTCAGCATGTTTTCTTACTGGTTTTCCACTGGTAATTAGATATTTTAGTTTTCCAAAAAGAGGACAGTGGGTGAGGGGGGCTGTGGTGTGGTTGGTTGGTGGTTAAAGTAGCGCCCAAACTAGCGCAATGACCATATCCCAAATATCAACGCTATATCAAAATATCAAAAATATGTCATTTCCATACCTAAAAAAATACATATTTTACCGTCACTGTTGTGCATATTGATCATAAACACAGCTAAAAAGCTTCCTATTAGTGGTCCTATTTACAAAACAAATCTAGCACAGTTTTATCATGGGTAGAATGTAAACTGTTTCAATACAAGCATTTCAGTCAAATGTAATTTATGCAACATTTCAAACATTTAACCCACAGGGGGAAATCAAGCCATGGCAACTGTTTAAAAGCATCCCAATTCTAAGGGGGAAAAAAAGTGGACTTGACAACCCTGCATCCAACACGAGCTGCAGGAGTCAGATTTGACTGATCACGGGTGGAGAGGAGAGGAAAAGATCATGCTGGAGGATTTGCTGCTCAACAGATCCTGAGCTCACTGACAAATATCTGATCTTCCTGTACACAGTGATCGCGAAATCGAATGTGAACAGCGAGCGCTCATTCAAAAGAGATTTAAAAACCCCGCATATTGAACATTTTATGCAATATTAGAATGTTTGCGGGAGCACTGGACACAAAAATCACAGGAGCGGGCGATAATGGTCAAAAATTCAGCGGGAGCAGGATTAAGAAAACAGTCCCTCTCGGGGCTTTAAAGGGGTCATATGATGCGATTTCAAGTTGTCCTTTCTCTTTGGAGTGTTACAAGCTGATTGTGCATAGATAAGATCCCTGAAGTTGCAAGGACTAAAGTCTCAAAACCAAAGAGATATTCTTATCAAAGTTAAGACTCTGCCACGCCCCCTAAAACGGCTCGTTCTAACACGCCCCCCACATATCTACGTCACTATGTGGAAATATTTGCATAATGTGGGCCAAATGTACACGCAAAGAAAGAAGGTGTGTTTTCAGTAACCGCAGTTAGTGTTGATGTAGCCATGTCAGGGAGAAGCTGTGTGTTTTTGTGCGAAAGCAAAAGCACTTTATTTTGGCCTTCCGGAAGTAGATGCATTTAGGAATCGTTAAGATTACTTACAACAGAACAGCAATGCATTTTATGGACGAGCGTTTCGTGAAGCTAGGAGAGGAGGTTATTCTGACTTTGCTATGACAATTTGGTGCTTTTGAATCAGCTACTGTTTTGTTATTATTTAAGTATTTGCTATTGACTGTTCAAATGTGGTGTTTTGCGCATCGTGTGTGTGTGTGTTTGTGTGTGCGTGTGTTGTGGGTGTGCATGTGTGTGTGTGTGTGTGAGCGAGAGAAGATGTGTGTTGTGTGTGTGTGTGTGTGTGTGTGTGTGTGTGTTTGCGCGCAGCCGCGAGCTGCGGCTCGTGGTGTGTGTGTTTGTGTGTGTGTGTGTTAGAGAGAGTGTGTGTGTGTTGTGTTTGTGTGTGTGTGTGTGTGTTTTGTGTGTGTGTGTGTGTGTTTTTGTGAGAGTGTGTGTGTGTGTGTGTTGTGTGGGTGTAGAGAGAGAGAGAGAGAGTGGTGTGTGTGTGTGTGTGTGTGTGTGTTGTGTGTTGTGTGTGTGAGAGAGAGAGAGAGAAAGACAGCGTCACATCACAGTAGAGTCAGCTGTCTTAACCGTGGCTGTGTACTGCAGTCATGTGTCGTTCCCTTTCAGGGCTGAACTGATGGTAAACTAATGACATTATTTACTGTCTTTACATTTATTTTGAAAGATGAAGCTGGTGATTATGGTAAGGGGCGTTACATTTCCGACGATTGCTTGCGGTGTTCGGCCAATCACAAAGCACTGGATAGCTGGCAAATCAGAGCACGCGCACTTGTCGAAGGAGGGGGCTTTGTTGAAAACTACGTTTTTGAGAGAGGCGGGGCATAGAGGAACCTACAATAATGTATCATTATTTGAAAAATAGTGTTTTTTTGAACATTAAAGCATGTCATCATATTCTGTTACACCAAATACACAAAATAATGATTAAAAAAGCATCATATGACCCCTTTAATACAAAAACGCACACTATGAACGGCGACTGTAGAAAGCAAAAGCATACATGGGAAAAATACTATGCAAGTCAACGGGAACCAGAAACAGTTTGGTTAGTTACAACATTCTTACAAATATCTTCTTTTGTTTGTTGTTTGCTTTGTTTTAAAATAATTTCATTTTTGATGAACTATCCCTTTAATCTACCTACTCATATAAACCCACAAAAAACGGTCCCCCTCCCTTTTTTTGTGATGGTTTGTAAAAACACCTGCCAATCCTACTGGCCAATGACATATTACATTATTAATATTCATGAGCCTTTAATGAGAACTTTTCAGCTGATTATTTGAAATAAATGAACCAAGAGGAAGCAGTGCAGCTAGTAGAGACGCTGAAACGGATCTAGGCGCCCCTGCAGTGCAGTGCATCGGTCTTCAGAGTGTTTATCGGAGAAATAACCTTCTTAAACGTGACTAACCGCTGAGCCCCGACTGTGTGTGTGTGTGTGTGTGTGTGTGAAGCGCTCGTGCTGCAGTCGGTGCAGCGCCACTCACCCGTCGCGCAGCTCCGCGGTTTCTCCAGAATGCGCCATGTGTGCACCGCGCGCCGAGGTTCCCGCGAGCTGATATGTGCAGATAAGAGACGATAATCCCAGCCAAACCGGAGCTCATTCATGAAACACACACACGCATGCACACACACACACTCACACACTTGTGTTTCCGCGACTGGCAGCAGCAGGAAGTGGCGGGAACTGAAGCTTGTTTACTGCAAACGTTCATTACAAACCAAGCCACTAAAGACAGAGACACAATTACTAGAACAAAAGTGTTCTTTAATAATCTACAAATGAAACAATAACAACACACTGGAAGTTTTGCGGGGGACTGTGCAGAAGCATAGGTGTAACCCCAGAGGGGCCCTGGAGCTCACGCTTGTAACTCTTTTTGCTGCAACATCTGTAACTTTATGCGCTTGTGTCTCAAACTTTGCTAGTTTAGAAGACACATGGTATCAGTAAAATAGTAATTAAGTATCAGTGCTGTTGTTAACCCACCTCAGGTTGAAACGCTAGATCAGTTTCATTCTGAACAACTTATTCATGCATAACATCTTCCTTTTCATTACACTACACTTCAGAAAATATGCTACTTGTGATTACGTGAAAAAATAAAAGTATTAAACTTGCACTATGAAAGGTTTATTAAGAGAAAGAAGAAGAAGAAACAACAAAATTCTATTATTGACCGAGTACACATTTGTACACTGTCGAGTCAGTTTTGGCAGCAAACTCTCGTCTATGTGACTTGTATGTTTGTCGTGTCCGTAAACACAAAAGAAGGTCTGTTTACAGTGCGGCATGTGTGAGTGCTGACTTCAGCATCAGTCATCAAACCTTTTTACTTGTATGACTCATTTCCACAATAACTACGTTTTTTAAATACGTCTTACTGTTTTAAAAATGTAAATTTTTACTACACTCTGTGCTATCTTACCATGGTATTGAATGACTAAACCCTGCTGAGGGTGTCACGAGTCCGGTCCATGAACTTCCATCCACTTGCCACCTGAGGTCCCGTGATATTGACTCTCACACCACACAGACTGTTACACATCACCCTGGACTACATTTCCCATACTCCATTGCACTAATCACAAGCTCACCTGAAACCAATCACACACAGCTGCTACCAATTACACACACTATATAAATCAGTCTCACACCACCATTCAATGCCAAGTACTGTTTAGCGTTTATCTTTCATCTAGCGATAGCTACTTTACGGAGCCATTCCAAGTTTCTGAATCTAGTATAGCCTTGTTCTTAATCTGTTTACCCGTGTCTTTTAGATCCTTGCCTGTTATCTCGTTTTGTCTGATCTCTGCCTGCCCTGAAGTTTATAGCCTGTTCTGGATTTACCCTTTGCCTTGCTGTTTCGGACTGTGTTTGCACCTCGCCTGGACCCTAGCTCGTCTTGTGGATTCCCCGTTTGCCTTGCCCTCAGGATTACGTTCGCCAGAGATCGACCACGCCCGTTTACTGGACTACTCTTGTGTCTTGCCCTCAATATACCTGTTTGCCATTGTTTGACCCATGCCTGTTTTATGACCACGTCTCTGAATAAAGCTCTGCAGATGGATCCGCACGTCTCGTTCGCCCCGTAACCGAGGGAGTGAAAGTAAATTTGTCAAATCTCTTCTCTTCTTTATAATTTCTGTCTATAAATTTGTCATTGAAACACAATAGTGGATTTTGTTTTCCTGTTGGAGCAAATGGAAACAAACATTTTGTATTTGTCATGGTCTCCCATTCACCATTGAAGAAGTTTACCCATCTGTGTTCATTTTGACAGCAAATTTTGATTTAGTTTTAGTCATAGTCTTTTGACTAAAATGCCATTTAGTTTTAGTCATATTTTAGTCATCTGAATTGTTTTAGTTTGTCTAAATTACGGTAGATTTAGTCACGAAACTAATGCGTTTATTAAGCATTTCTCCAAAATTTCCAACTCATTATATAGGTTTGATATTAAGGTTTTATCATGATAGACACCGGTTTAACTGCGGTGACACACAACATGCCTTTATATTAAATAAAACCACTTCTCATAAAGAACACGGTCTTCTTTTTAATGAAATACCAATGGTTATATCGGCTAATAATGCAATCTTTATAGCAACTTGTTTACCATATTCTTCATTCTTTCAAGCAGACATATTTCTATAAATAAATTTAGATTAAACTTTAGGGCTACTAAAGTTTTACAGTCAAGAGCAGTGAGTGATTTTCTGTCTTTCTTTTGTTGCTTGATTAACATCAATGACTCGGACAATAGCAAATAAATTAGGCTGCTGTCCCTTTAAAACCGAATGCACCGCTGCAATGTAGGCATTGTACTGATACACTTTCTCCTCTGTTTAGTCACTTGTCAGATGTAACAGCTGTGTTTTTAGGTGATACTCCGCAAACGACATCATTTTGTGTGTAATTATCCGTTCATGTGACGCGAAAGAGTACTTGCGCACTGTAAGACGCGCTTTCTGTTTGTGTGTGCTTCAGTGTCTGCGCTCAGAAAACCGGACCGAAATGAGTTCTCTCTTGCGTCGTCAGATTTATCTATATGTCTGCTCTTCTCTTACTGCCACATATTGACATTTTTTAACATTTTATGTGACGTGCAGCAAGTGTATGTCCCGCCGGTTCATATGTACGCATCTAACCTCCGAACCACGCAGCAGATTCCTTCTGAATGAATCTCATCCCAAATCGTCCCACCCTAACATTTTTGTATAGTTTTTATTCGTTGACGAAAATGTCAATAGATTTACGTCATAGTTTTTGTCATTCAAAAAAGGTTTTAGTTCGTTATCTCCTTGTCCTCTGTGAAAAAAAAAATGTCAAATTAACACTGATCTGTGGTGACTAACACGTCTGAGAACCCTGAAAAAGTGAGAAGGGTCCAAGACTAGTTAGTACTCACCACTGTTTGAAATGTGAAAAAAGTGGGTGAGTTATAGACTTCAGTCTGATTAGCACCATTTATTTATTAAATTATTTAGACAGGAGTGAAAACGAGGCTGTGAGGGATGGAAGCACAGTGTGTTCAATAGATTGTACTGTAATTTAACAACATACCAGCTGTTCAACTGAAAAAAAAAACACTTTCAGTTGACAAAAACTCTATAAAACTTTGTGAGTGTTGAAAATGACATGTGATCTATGATCTTTATACAGTGTATGTCACTGTAAAGACTGAAAGGCATTCAGGCCGCAGGCAAAAGTGGCCCAAAACTGATTTTCTTTGCTCATAACAGTATGAACAGCACAAACCACACTCCATATGTGGTCCTAAACCAGATACAGTTGTTTGCAGTGCGACCTCAGTCTCAGCAGTCATAACAGAACTAATGCGGCTTCTACACCATTCTAGACACTTGTCACAATTCTGCACTGGCGTGTATTATCGGGTAGTTCTTTGGAGGACTGACAGTGGAGCGACAGTGAGGTTTAAGACTAATAAGTAATTGAGGTGACCGCTCCATGCAAGCCAAACCTGGCAAACAAAACTTTCTGTATTGTGAAATTATATTTTTATTTTGTAATTTTACTCTGGCTGCTGCTGTCTGACCAGGTTTACAGTAGAATTTACAGCAAATTCGGAGAAAATGTAATGGCACGGCCTTTTTTTAATGTAGCTGTGCCAACACTGAACTTGAAAACTTAAAAGGTACACTGTGAATAAAATGGCCATGAGATTTAAGAGCACTATCTTACTATAAAACACTGCATTATGATTAGTGATCGCTTTGGCTGGGAAGTAACAGTAATCACAGGCCAGTTGCAAAGCTTAACCTCTATGTTAAGACAGGGTCTTAAGAACTAGTCAGACCAACTAGCTGTTAGCCAAGGTGTAATCAGTCTTATTTTTTAAATTCAGATTAATTTAATTCATTTTTTTAGAATACTTGCGGTGCACAGCAATGCAGCAGCTTCTCAATTATCAGCAAGTGTCCTACAAAATTGTGCGGTGAAGTACAGTTTATCTGAACTTCTTCAACTCAATAATCCCAAGACAGTGATTGAACCAGAGAAGCCGTTTTGGGCAGACCATGGCCCCTGAGGACAGTAAGCTGGAGGAGCAATACACACCGGCGAAGGGGAGGGAGAAAGTGGTGTGTGCGAAGGCAGAAGTAAAGGCTAATAACAGACCCACTTTTCCAACTCTCTTCACAGCTAATGTTCGCTCGCTTGACAACAAGTTGGATTTACTGCAACTCCGATTGAGCAGCTATAACGAAATGAGGAACTGCTGTGTACTTTTATTAACTGAGATGTGGCTTAATAACAACATGCCAGATTCGGCTTACCATATTGCCGGGTTAACCGAAATTATTTGTCATGAAGGAGGACTCTGTGTTTACATCAACAGAGATTGATATATGAACTGTTCTCCTGTAAGAAGCTACTTGTCACAATCTCATATCACCTCAGCACTACATTTCCAGGAATCCTTCCTGGCTCCCACCTGCGCACTCTCTCCAGAGTGTTTATTGTCATTCCTGACAACGATCATCTAATCACTCAGCTCATGCTTTCAAAGACTTGTTTAACATCCAGTCAGTGTTTAGCCTCATATATGGACATCAGACCTCTGGGGAATATCTCTGCTGTGGTATTTCTGACCAAACACTAAGTTAAGTGCTGTTCTTTATTTTCCTGTTGATTCCTTAGACAAGAATTATCTGTTTTACTCACCTGAAGTGCTGGTCTTTGTGTGCTCTGTTGAGAGAGATATCTGTGTTTTGTTCTGATTTAATGTGATAAAGTACTGGAAGTGTTCTATAATAATTTCTTTGTGTTTAAATAAATCCTGCACATGAGTCCAGATATCTCTCATCTCTCTTTATTTGTTACAGAAGGGTAGAACTCTCAAATGGCCTCAGCAGAAGATATACTGTGCTCCATCTTTCAAAATGGATAGGCAATCAAATTCTATGTGGAGGAATTCCTGCAATATAGCCACCTTTGAATTTGGACTGACCAACAATTGTTGGATCTCTTTTGGAGTGGGCTGGACCCACACAGGGTCCCTTGGATGCCAGTAGGTGACTCTTACTTCAGCTTAGAAAATTATTTGGATATGGCACTTGTAGTGTGGCTCTCCCTTCACGGTTGGTGAGGTCTCATAGCCCAGTACCCAAATAAAATCAATCAGCCGAGCCAAGTCAAAATCCCTTTATTCTAAACTTACCTACGAGTTTGCTCCTGCCCAAGAGTCTGTTCCAGTCAACACCCATCCAGATTCCATTCCAGTCAAACCACTTCCAGAGGCCATCCCAGTCAACATTTACGAGAGCCCAGAGTCAGCCTCTGGGTTCCCACAACTAGGGCCAGGAAGGCTGTTTCAATAAGTATGGATCTAATTATCAAATTAGTAGACCGCCAATTATGTCAGCTTGGTGTGGCAATGAAGAAGGTCTCCACTTTACCAATTCCTTCCCCATTCCTAACATCGGCTCCAGCTCCTGAGCACAGTCCAGTGCCGGCTCCAGCCCCTGAGTCCGTTCCGGAGAGTGAAGCCCCTGAGTCCGTTCCGGAGAGTGAAGCCCCTGAGTCCGTTCCGGAGAGTGAAGCCCCTGAGTCCGTTCCGGAGAGTGAAGCCCCTGAGTCCGTTCCGGAGAGTGAAGCCCCTGAGTCCGTTCCGGAGAGTGAAGCCCCTGAGTCCGTTCCGGAGAGTGAAGCCCCTGAGTCCGTTCCAGAGAGTGAAGCCCCTGAGTCCGTTCCAGAGAGTGAAGCCCCTGAGTCCCAGAGCTTAGCCAAAAGTCTGCTCAATTCCCAGAGTCAAACATGCAGCACTGTCTGTGATGACTTTGGCAATAATGTGTATTTGGGCACCACACACGCCTATAATTGACCCCAAGAAAGAGGCCGTCCCAGCCAAAGAGGCCGTTATGTTCCAGAACAACCACCCAATAAAGCATTACAATAATCTAACCTTGAGGTCATAAATGCATGGATTAACATTTCTGCATTTGACATTGAGGGCATAGGTCGTAATTTAGATATATTTTTGAGATGGAAAAATGCAGTTTTACAAATGCTAGAAATGTGGCTTTCTAACGAAAGATTGCTATAAAATAGCACACCTAGGTTCCTAACTGATGACGAAGAATTGACAGAGCAGCCATCAAGTCTTAGACATTGTTTTAGGTTAATATATGCAGAGTTTTTAGGTCCTATAATTAACACCTCTGTTTTTTCAGAATTTAGCAGTAAGAAATTACTCGTCATCCAGCTTTTTATATCGACTATGCATTCCGCAAGTTTTTCAAATTGGTATGTTTCGCCAGGCTGCGAAGAAATATAGAGCTGAGTATCATCAGCATAACAGTGAAAGCTAACACCGTGTTTCCTGATGATATCTCCCAAGGGTAACATGTAAAGCGTGAAGAGTAACGACCCTAGTACTGAGCCTTGAGGTACTCCACACTGCAATTGTGATCGATATGATAGCTCTTCATTCACTGCTACGAATTGATGGCGGTCATATAAGTACGATTAAAAGAGCCTAAGAGGTCCAAGAGGTCAGTGGATCTTTCCCTTTTGCCTCCAGCCTGTGGGGGTGGTGGAGAAGCAACCACAGAAACTGATGACGCTGATGGCCACGGGTCATCCTGAATGGATAAGGATATTAAAACAGGTGGTGAAACAGAGGGGCGCTTGCCAATAGCCTCATCCATTAGGATGAACCAAGGCCATGTTGCAGCAGTAGCCTCTCCTGACTCTTTGCCAAACCCTGTTGGTGGACATTTCA
The DNA here is from genome assembly GCA_018155175.1 of Sinocyclocheilus anophthalmus. Taxonomy (NCBI): domain Eukaryota; kingdom Metazoa; phylum Chordata; class Actinopteri; order Cypriniformes; family Cyprinidae; genus Sinocyclocheilus; species Sinocyclocheilus anophthalmus. Next base: position 72,207 of record JADLZN010011644.1, on the reverse strand, counting down.
ACTCCTAAAGAGAGAGAAAGAGGAAACAAAAGATTAGCCAAACATTTTGAAATCACAGCTGCAGTCCAGATTCACAAGAAAATTTGAAACATGATACCATATTAAGAAAAATAAATAATGGGACAAAAGTCTCAGTGAAATGCTTTACACTTTACAGACAATTTCAGAAAAATAGATGTGAGATAATGTGCTTAGAATAGTTGTTAGACCAGCATAACCTTGCAACTCCAGTGATTAATCAATGGATAACTATTATCCACCGTGCTCAATGTATTAACCTAAGTCCAGTCCCAGTTCTTTAATGAGTGTTCTGAAGACAGCAAAAAGTACACATCCTCATACAGTTGCTTTTAAGTTCCCCTTTCCTCCCGCAGTATCAGGGGTCCTCCAACCCCGCAATCATGCCGCAGACATTCATCTCAAGACCCCCGTCTGTAATTGACATGTATGCCCTTTAACACCTGAGGAGCTGTTCAGGGGTGTTTGATTGGGTTTGAGCTGAACAGTACTCTCCCGACACTCGGCCCGGTTTCAAGATGGGGGTTAGCGTAAGCCCTGACTATGCCTAGTGTCAATTAGGATTTTAAAAGTATTTTTTAGAAAAAACATTACTGGTGTGCACTTTGAGACAAAATTAATTCACTGATATATTTTAAGGTCAGTCAGTGCAAGTTTCTTTCAGTTGCAACAGCTCAGACTTACATTTTAGTCGGGAACTAGGCTTAAGCCTTGTCTGTGAAAACCGGAGCATTAATTGTAATATGGGGAAACGTATAAACTATTCACTCCCAACCTTGTATAAGAACCACAACTCTCTTGCTCTCCTCTCAGCTGTAATGAATTGGTTGTCTCTTGCGATCCTGCGGTAGTAATATTTAGCTCGTAGCTGTAGCACTTTAGTATAGGGACCAGGTCTCACTATTACCCGTTGCTTTTACATGCCTATTATTCATTGACTTTTAATATACTTATCAATCACATATTCTGCATGTGGCCATTGGCCTCTACCGCCCTAATCCTACACAATACGTTAAACTTAACAACTACCTTACTTTAACAAAGATCAATTTCGAAGAAGATGCGCAACCGGGCGACCTGCACAAAACTTTAAATCAATAAACAAACACCAAATGAAGTCAAGCGGAACGGCCCCCATCGCCGACGACTGGCTGCACAACAAACACAAATAACTCCAGGCCTGGTCCTCATCCGTTGACGAACACTGTCATCAACTCTCCTACCCTTTTATCCTTCCAGAGCTCCTCCTGAGACTCACGACCCGGGTGGAATGGGTTCAGTTGTCGCTCATACAATTCCTCCAGCCGGCCCGGCTTGTCCGTTCCCACGGCTCTCGGTCCCACCCCCCCTCCTCGTCAACATCGCCCCATCATGCGACCCCTCTCATGCCGGTTTGTACTCCCGAGTCTGCGCTCTACTCCCCCCCCCCCCCCTCCGGGGAGCCGATCACGGCGTCGCTGCTTACCTGGTTTTAAGTACAGACAGACGAGGCGAAAAAATTATACGAAGGATTATAATAGACAGATCAAGAGAGGTGAGAGAGGAAAAAAATAATAAATTATCTTTGCCGGTTCCCGGGACCCACTGCCGCTTGGTCCGCACAGGCGAGAGGCTCTCACTCACGGTGCCATGCGATGGTACTGGACATCGTTGGTGGACTGCCAACCGCTCCTCCGCCTCCTGGTTGATGGTACGGCGGCTGGCTCCTCCTATTGGTCAGCCGCAGCGAGTCCCGCCGGTTCACCTGGCTTCCTCCGGTCGCCGCAATCATGGCGATGGCAACAGGCTGCGGCCATCCTGGCGACGTGCATACTCACGACGGCAGCCACCCCTCCGGGGTCTACCCTAGCGGCGTCAGCGAGCTCTCAGCCCACCTCGTGCTTCGCCTAATCTGTTCCCAGCCACACCGTCCTGTCTCCTCCGCTTTTTCTTGCTGCCCGATCTCCTCAGCACCGTGATCCCCCTCAGCAGCGAGGGCTCTCTGACAGCGTGTCCCTCCTTCCTTTCGGGTTTCGGCACCAATGTAACAACGATCATAGTTCGGGAAGAAGGAGGCGGGAACCGGCGAACATTTAAACAAACTTTAATAAAATAAACAAACACACTCAAACAGCGCGACAGCCCCTCGCGGACTACTGTCGCACACAAACAGAACCAAAACACAAAATAAACTCCATGTCCTGGTCCTCGATCCGTTCGGCCGACGATCTGTCGTCACTCTTCCCTTTTATCCTTCTCCGCTCCTCCGTGAGACTCGAGACCGGTGAGTGGTGCAGGTGTCGCTCATTATCAATTATCAATCCCACGGCTCTCGCCCCGCCCCCCCCCCCTTCACACTTACTAACTATTGATAAGCAGCAATTTAGGAGTTTATTGAGGCAAAAGTCGTGGTTAATGGTTTGTCAATGGCAAGAATTGGACCTTAAAATAAAGCGTGACCAACAATTTTCTATATCGAACTTTGCTTACATCACCTCTTAACCCTCTTAAAGCATATTTCTATCATTGATGAAAAATATTGAGTATTTCATTAGAATAAAAATAAACTGAATACTACTTACATTTATACACGCACAGCACATCTTGATCACATGATCACAATTGGAAATCACTTATTTTATAATGTAGAAGATATTATGGTAATACAGACACAGACAACCATTGTGAGCATAATGCTGCGCCATCAGTCATAAGTCCTGCTCCTGTTCACTGTGCGGTCACAGCATACAGCTGTCATTTAATTGTAGAACTATGCTGTAAAACAAAATACAGTCAAAGTATGGTACCTGGTATCAGGTTACTGCAAATTTGATTTGATATACAACCACACACAGTGACACTATCTTTTTGTTTTTTTTTTTTTTTAAGAACGGAAGTGTGAAAAACCTTTATCTATGATGATTTATTCATTAGTACACAAAAAGGCAGTATGAAGAAGTGGCCATTGAAACGTACATCAGCAGTCCCTGTCAGCAAACGTATTTCAATGTTTTACTAATGACACCACGTATCACATTTCAGTAAATGAGAGCGATCGCAGTGAGAAACATGATCCCTCATGACTCTGGCTGGCCAACTTGTCTCTGTTCCAGTGTATTTTACGGCATAATGCTCCAGTAATCACATTTGACCAATTGGACATTAGCTTTGTTTATGAGAAGTGAATATCGACTGCAGCCTTACAAGCAAACTTTGGTAAATGTATATTGCACAGTCATTCTGCCTTTTCTAGGCCCATAATACAATTTAGTCTCCATTTGCACATAAAACTGATTCTGTAAAGCACGCTTTTCTGTAAAGACCTTACACGGTACCAGAAATGTAAATACATAAAATACAGATATATCCACATAGTAGACATAGAAAGGCATTAGCCGATTTCATTGAGGTTTCATTGAGACATTTTTGAGGTGGTTTCGGCCATACACTAAATTACAGTACCCATGTTAGACGTAAATATAATAACTTGCAATAGCATAAAACAACTAGATAAGGTGGTTGCCTGTTTGTTTACCGCACTTGTTTAGTCTGTGATCTTATTGTCTGTAGATACCGTATGGCTGCTTTCTCGTCTCGTCCTGATTTGAGGAATCATTCGTGTGCCTAGCACAAATAATTATGGGCCAACGTTTATTAATTGTTTGAAAAACAACCAAACACAAACCCAGCCAGATATATGAGCAACAATAAAAGTAGCACACACCACAGATACTGACCTGTAATTAGAAGAAGCTCCAGAAAACTATAGCATCTGTATTACTCAGTCCTTACTAATCGTGTTACCCTGTAACATGAACTGTATAATGTAAAATGAAATATCTCGTAAGTCATTTGTTGTGTTCTTTGCGAGCAACAAAGCCTGCCGTGTGAGAGCCTCAGGAGGGGTGTTTAGTTTGAGTGGGATCTGGCTGTAATGGGTCCATTGAAACCCACAGAGAAACAGTGCCATGCATTTTTAATCAGGTGGCTTCTGAGGTTGCCTGCTCCATTCTGAGGATGTGAATTATTAGCGACGGTGGGATGAAAACTGAACCAAACTGACAGAAAGACAATGACATTACCTCACGACAGGAAGAGAGTGATTTTATTAGATTGATCTGTGATTTTCGTTTCTACTAAGTGTGTGCCAGAACTCTTATCTCCAAGCATCTGTTGGGGGCTCGTCCGGGATCGCCGCTCCAGTGTGCTGCATGAAAAGATCAGAAAAGAAATATCTCGGATGATATTCTGTGTTACACTGCAGCTTCACTGGACCGCTTGATGGTAGAAGCATGAGATTGAGGACATGGCTGAGTGTTGCGTCTGGGTTTATGAGTTTCTCCTGTGAGGCTGTGCGCAGTTGTGCAGAGATCCAGTGTGATGAAGACCAGCGATGCTGCACTCAGAACAGCAGCAGCAGCATCACGCCCATCCGTCAACTCCCTCTGCACACTTTCCTGGACAATCTGGAATGGATGGTCCGTAAGCTGTCGGGACTGCTGATCCTGCTCTTGCTCTTCGTGGTGGGTTACTTCATTCAGCGGGTCGTATGTCCGCGTCCCCGCCGTCAGACGCCCGAGGAGCCGTCACTTCTGCATGGACACGCGTCCCAGGACTCCCTCACAGGGGACTTCAGCTCCCCGGTGCTGCTGCTTCCCACGTACGAGGAGGTGAATTACCTGCCCACATATGAGGAGATCATGATGGAGGTGGATGGAGACAATCTGCACTCAAACACAGAGGCGATGGAGGAAAGATGAGCAACACCGCAAACATCTAGAAGACCCAGAAACTCTCTATAACTCTATAATTGATTCTGGAACAGCTAATGCATTCACAATAATGCGTCCCATGTGTCATTAGCAGCGGTTCACATTTTTGCATTCAGGTTTGGTTCTTACAGTGAGTATCCTGAAAGAATCAGTCCTAGACAGTGCAAAACTGTGTTAGTAACTGATCTTGGAAAAAAAAAAAAAAAAAAAAAAAAAATTTTTTTGAAATTGCATGCTGTGGGACAGCTCCTCAACGTGTTGATTACAATTTTCATTTCATTGCTGGTCTTATCGTGCATGTTATCAGAACATAGAGAAGATGGGCCGCTCTAGACAACGAATGGGAGAAGTGCACATGTGCATTAGCTGGAACAGTTTATGAGACTAGAGTCAGATTTTAATGTTGATTTGACATGTTATTCAGACACAATCCTGACAAACGATTTCAGTTTTATCCTTCAGTTTTATAACTTCAGACTTTGGTTTATGATAAAACATCTGATTTGTAATTTTATAAAGCAAGCATAAAGCTGCACCCTTAAATCGAACCCTCAATGGGGCGTGGGCAGGTCGTCGCATGAAGATGTATGATTGAAAATGAACTTGTATGTGATTGTACAATTTTGTTACCAATTTGCGAAACCTTAAAATAGTTACAAGTTGTGATGAGACTGTGTTGGCCAACCTACAGATAGGAATGCACCTTTCAGCTGCGCTGCATTTCTGGATATCAGAAGAACAAAACACTGGAGAGGAGCAAAATGAAATGCAGATGTGAAGTTTGTTCAGAGTTTGTATTTCCTTGTGTATTCTGATCTGATTTTGATGAATGCAGAATGGGTTTTGCACACATGAGAGTAAAGAGCACTGCTGCAAGCCCTGCCTCTGTTATATAACCACCCAGAACACTTCACACTTAAAACCGCTTCAAGCTGAACATCTTCAGATTTTTAAACGTCAAGCTTTTTAATCTACTTCAAACTTTCTGGATAGGCTTTTTCAAGCTAACAGAAAGTGTGTATTGATGGGCACTTTTATCTAGTTATCATACAATTTATAGTGAATAATGATAAAATAACATTTTCATATTTCCCTGTGTGACACATCACATTTAAGTCTAATTTATTTCTTGTTATTTTTGATATCAGTTACAAACATCAAGGTTTATATTGAACTATTATTACAATTATATATTGTTTAGTTGCTTTGGGGTGAATATGCAGAGTCATTTCAGGGCAAGAGCCAGGGGAAGAAGATAGAGTCACCTTATTGAGGGTCCAGGAGTCAATGCAAGGCTGCAAGCCTCCATCCTTCTCAGACAAGAAGAAGAAACTCGGAGCGGCAGGGGATGCACAAGGGCAGAGGTTTCCCTGGTGCATACTCCTCCATAGCCTTCTGCTCCAGAAGAGACCAAAGATAAATCCACCCTCGGGGCAATGACTGCACCGCCAGCATTTTTGATTCAGAACGATGATCAAAACATAGATGGAGTAGATCATCAACACATCCAAAGCGTCGCCGTCCTAAACCACCTCCAGGATCAACATTTCATTCGGTAACATTTGGCCGTTTTGATTTATATGCTGTTTAATGTTTGATTTATTTTACATTTGCATCTGCTTACATACACAATAACTTATTTCTGCTTCTTGTTCGCTGTGTTTTGATCCAGAGATTCGGTACTCGTTCAGAAGGTGTGCATTAGCGCCCCCTACTGTACAACAGTGACAACACGGGAAACTGGAGAATTCCATCAGTGGTGGGGAAAAGTTAAAAACGCATGTAAAGGCATTGAATATGTATTTGTAGTGACAATGCTAGAGTCCTGAATGAGAAGCTTCCTCGTCAGTTCATCCATCAGTATGGAACCGGTTGTCGGGAAGTGCATCAAAACAAAGGATTCATATTTCACTGCATTGCACCCAAACACTGATTATGATCAGGATGGTTGCCAGTGGTTGAACTTCGTTTTTTGTTCCAGTGTGTTGAGCTACCATTTGCGACTGGCTCACTAAAAATGCATGTTAGCTGGAAACAGCTCTCATTCACTCACCAATGCAAGCTTGATTTCAAATCCGCATTTATTGAATAAACATAAATCAAACTTTTACAATGCATTCTTTTACTAAATGAAATGATAGGATATAAATAACGGCTGAACTACTACGATATGAATGCATACGCCTTGCCATAAGTTCTTAACTGTGGGAGATGACCAGCGTGTGCAGTCAGTGCTGAAGAGCTGGAGTTTCCCGCGGAGCTGTGATCGCGTCATCATCACACACACCGACGCGCGGGAACGCGTTTACGTCACTGAAGGCGCCGTTGCCACGGAAACGCGTTCGCTGCTAATTCCGACAGCATCGCTTTGAAAGCATGACATAATCTAGATGTTGACTATCCTGGTGACCGAACACCTCTGAGTAAACGCTACTCGCTGACATTACGGCTCAATCGTTATGTTACAGGTCGCTTTCTCTGCAGCAGTACGCTAGAAACGAACGGGTTCAAACTGCGCCCCACATACCGCGAGATGTTGTCCATCCAACCCTACAGCCTTACTTCTCGCGAGATGTGCGTCGAGAGTCTGTGTGGTTTCGAACGTGTTCAAATTTTGATGCATTTCTTACAGATTTACTAAAGGACTCATTGACTTTAAAAAGCGTTTTTCTTTTACTTTGTTAACAGGTGTACTTGTTTTTGTTTAGCTACGTAATTTAGACTGTTTTTTAAAATACATTGCTTTTAAATGGACTTCTGCATCTGGTCACTAAAAGCAAACAGACTCAGCTGTCACGTGACGGGCTCCCATGAAGCACCGCGCGGCCCTCAACGGTTTACGCGCCATTTCCGAGCGAGGGTTCAGCGCGTGCAGTGTCCCGCCGCGCTTATACCGGAGGAGATCGACGGTACAGCTCGACACGTATGCGCATCGCTTGAGTTAGTACAGCAGCGGACTCGGGTTTATTAAACTGACGGCGGATTCGTCTCCAGCAGCTGCTTTTAATCATTACTCTGCTTGTGTTAGACGAGCTCGGCTGTTAGTTTCTCTCGTGTTTGAGCTCTTCAATCCGTCTGCTTTACTGAGCTGACACACACCCACACACACACACGCACCCACACACCCACACCCCACACTCACACACACACACCACACTTCACACACACACACACCACCCACTCCAGGAACACACCAACAAACACCACACTCACACACACACCACACTCACACACACACACACTCTCTCTCACACACACACACTCACACACCACACACACACACCACACACAACACACACCACACACTCACTACACACACACTCACTACACACACACACTCACACACAAACACACCCACACACACAAACACACACAAAAACAAACACACACACAAACACACAAAAAAACACACACACACACACACACACCACTCACACACACACACTCTCTCTCTCTCTCTCACACAAACACACTCACACACACACCCACACACAACACACACACACTCACACACACACCCACCCACACACTCCCACACACACACACACACAACCACACTCACAACCACACACACACACACACACACACACACACTCACACCACCACACACACACACCTCTCACTCAAACACACGCACACACACTCTCACTCACACCCACACACACACACACTGCTCTCTCACACACACACACACACTCCACTACACACACACACAACACACACTCTCTCTCACACACACACACAAGCACACACTCTCTCTCACACACACTCTCTCACACACGCTCTCTCTCACACACACACACGCACACACTCTTTTTCACACACACACACACTCTCTCTCACCACACACACACACACACACAATCCCCACACACACACACACACACACACTCTGCTCTCACACAAACACACACACTCTCTCACATACACACACTGTCACACACACACACTCACTCTCACTCAACACACACACACACACACTCTCTCTCACACACACAACCACACACACACTCACACACACACAAAAACACACACACACACTCACTCACACACACACAAACACACACACAACACTGCACACCACACACACACACACACACACATCTCTCTCACACACACACAAGGTGCACACCGACTCTCACACTCACACACACAACACCACACACTCTCACAACCGCACCCCACACACTCACACACACCACACACACACAACACACACACTCTCTCACACACACACACTGACACACACACACTCTCTCTCTCTCAACACACTCACTCACACACACACCCGACAGCCCACACACCTCGCACACACACACACACACACACACACCACACTCACTCTCACACACACACCTCACACACCCACACTCTCACTCACTCCCTCTCACACACACACACCCCACACACACACGCTCAACACACACACACACACACACCACACTCTCACACAGCACACCACACACACACTCTCACACACACACTCACACACACACCACCACACACACACACTCCCTCTCACACACACACACACACAGACACACACACACCTCTACACACACACCCCTCCACACACACACACACACCTCACACACACTCATCTCACACACACACACCACCACACACACTCACACACACTCTCTCACACTCACACCCACACACACACTCTCACACACACACAAAAACACACACACACACACTCTCTCACTCTCTCTCTCACACACACGCTCACTCACATACTCACTCACTCAATCACACACACACTCACTCAATCACACACTCGCTCACACACACACTCTCTCTCACACTCTCTCTCACACACCCACACACACACACGCTCTCACACACACACACACAAACACAAACACACACACACACATTCTCTCTCTCTCACACACACACCTCTCTCACACACACCTCACACACACACACACAAACACAAAAAAAAACACACACACACACACACACTCACACACACACACTCTCTCACTCACACACGCCCACACACACACACGGTCCACACACAGAGGGCACACACACGACTCTCACCACACCCCACACACACGACACTCTGCACCAGCACACCTCGACACCACTCGCTCTCCACAGGCACCCACACCCACGCACTCACACCACGCCTCTCTCCACACACACACCCACACACACACACACTCACACCCACTTCTCACAGACACACACACACACACACACTCTCTCTCTTTCTCTCTCACACACACCCACACACACACTCTCTCACACACCCCCCTCCTCTCGACACACAGCCACACACACCAACACACTCACAACACACTCTCTCACTCACACACACACACCACACACTCACACACACACACTCACTCACGCACACACCACACACACTCTCTCACACACACACCCACACACTCTCTCTCACACACCACACACTCACTCACACACACACACACTCTCTTTCTCTCACACACACACACACACAACACTCTCACACACACACTCCTCTCACACACACACACACACACCACCACTCTCGCACACCACACACACACAACTCTCTCACACACACACACACACTCTGTCTCACACACACACACACACTCTCACATCACACAACTCACACACTCACACACACACACACCCACACTCTCTCAACACACACACACACCCACACACTCTCTCACAACACACTCGCTCTCACACACACACACACACACACCACTCACCACACACACACACACACTCCTCCACACACCCACAGACACACACACACCACACACACACACTCACACACACACTCGCACCCCACACTCTCACACACACACACACACCTCACACACACACACACTCACTCACATTCTCACACACACACACACACACCACACTCCACACACACACACACACACTCACACACACACACACACTCACACCACAACATACACACCCACACACACTCCCACACACACACTCTCTCTCACACACACACACACACCGTCTCTCTCTCTCTCTCTCACACAGTCTCTCTCACACACACACAGTCACACACACACTCTCTCTCACACACTCTCTCTCACATTCTCACTCTCACTCTCTGTCAACACACACACGATCACGACACCCACACTCACTCCCACACCACACACACGCAAAGGAGGGGGACGCGTCACCCCAATAACACATCAACCCACACCACTCCAACACACACTCACACAACCACACAGCTCACACCCACACACACATACACACACACAACACACACACACACCCACACCTGCTCATACACTGAATGCTCGCACACACCCACGTCTCTCTGCGTAGGGGACGACTCTCCTCACTCATTCACACTTTGGCTGGAGCTCAACACAAGGACTCTCTCGTCGTCTCCATCCTCTCCTCTCTCTCTCCTCACACACCACACTCTCTCTCACACACTTATCTCACACCCACACACTCTCTCTCACACACTCACATTCACTCACCACCACACACACCCACACACTCTCACACACACACTCACTCTCACAGACACACACACACACACTCTCTCACGCTCTCTCTCTCTCTCTCACACACAGCACACACACACACCTCTCTCATCACACACCCCAGGACCACACACACTCTCTCGCCACTGACACACACACACACACTCTCTCACAACACACACATTCATCACACTCCATTCACTCACACACAATACTCACACACACACACACCACACACATCACACACACACACACACACTCTCTCTCTCACACACACACACACACCCCACACACTCTCTCACACACACACTCTTACACACACACACATTCTCTCTCTCTCCCACACACACACACCCTCTCTCTCTCTCTCCTCTCTCACACACACACACAAACTCGGCTCTCACACAGGACCCACACACTCTCCCTCTACACACTCGACATTCCTCACACCTCACTCACATTCCACCTCACACTCACTCCCTATCACTCACACTCCATCTCCCCACACCACACACACACACACACACACACTCTGCTCATCGTCACACGCACACACACACCCACCCACACACACCTCTCTCACACTCCACTCTCTCACACACACACACACCACACACACACACTCTCACCCACACACACACACCATCCACACACACACACACACACACATTCACCTGCCATCTCTCTCTCTCACACACACACACCCCACACCACTCGTCTCTCACACACACACACTCTCTCTCCCACACGCACACACACACACACACACATTCACATCACACTCACTCCACACCACAGCTCTCTCACACACACACCACACACACTCACACACACACACACACACACCCTGAGACACAACACACACACACACACAACACCACACACACACACACACTCTCACACACACACACTCACACTCTTTCTCTCTCACACACACACACTCTCTCCTCTCTCTCTCTCTCTCTCTCTTTCTCTCTCTCACACCCACACACACACTCTCTCACACACACAAACACACACACACACGCTCTCACACACACACACACACACTCTTTCTCTCTCTCTCTCTCACACACACCCTCTCTCACACACACACACACACACACACAACTCTCTCACACACACACACACACACTGTCTCTCTCTCTCACACACACACACCACCACACACTCTCTCAACAAGACCAACACACAGCTCTCTCACACACAACACCCACCACACACAGACACACACACTCTCATCACACAAACACCCACACCCAACAGGCACACAGCACGCTCCTCACACACACACACACAGACACACACTCTCTCACACACACACACACACACTCTCTCACACACAGACACAAGAGACCGTCTCAACCCTCACACTCAACACACCACATCATGTTAGATTTTTACCCGAAGTACAGATAGTTTGCAGAGTGTGACACGGGCTCTGAGTCTCATCAGTGCAGATGGACGTGTGTTTGACTCGGGCTGATGTGCTTTCAGGTGCTGTGAATCATGCCTGCGAAAACAGCTAAGAGCTCGACGGCCGCCAAGAGAGCGGCGGAGGCCCGGGATGAGTCCGCCGCTGAGAGCAGCTCTCCGCCCCGCCTGCACGGTAAGAGCGGCCGGAGGAAGTCTGTTCAGAAGTGACTGACGGACACAGCTGTCGTGTCACGAGAAACCATCACCTCATCATCCTCATCCTCTCAAACACAGCTGTTTTGTTCAGTGAAGTCAGTTAGCTTACTGCTAATGTAACTTAATGTTCACTCATCTAAACAGCCCGTGATTTACTCACCCTCAAGGCATCCTATGTGTATATGATTTTCTTCTTTCAGACAAATACAATCAGATTTATATTAAAAAATGTCCTGGGTCTTCCAAGCTTTATAATGGCAGTAAATGGGTGTTGAGGTCCAGTGGCTCCTGTGAGTTCATAAAGGCCTCCTGAAGTGAATCGATGCGTTTGTGTAAGAAAAATATCCATATTTATAACTTCATAAACCGTAATATAACTCTGATTGGATTCGTCTGAAAGAAGAAAGTCATACGCACCTAGGATGTCTTGTGGGTGAGTAAATCCAGCTTAATTTTCATGTGTGTGTGTATTAAGAAAATATATATGAGATATATTTATATTTTATATAACCGAACAAAAACTGGATTTTGAAATGTAAAATTCTGTATTCAAAGAAAATATTTGCAAGAGATTAACTTGGAATTGCAGAAGATAAACAGTGTTTATATCTTGAGGAGAAAAAAAGCCGAATTGATAGAGGGAAAAAGTCACAATTACTTTTATTTTTTTGTCCCATTCTATAATAATGCAGTAGCATCTGGAACTTTTACAGCTGTGATGTGGTTGTGACTGCTGTGCATACACTTCTGCTGCAAAAACACTGTTAGAAAACTTAGTCCCGAGTTCAGCAATATTCAATAAATGACAGAACGTGTGTGTTTAATCGTGGCGTGCAGGCGTGTAGCGTGATCAGCAGCTACAGTGAATGCAGCAGTGGTGTGGCCTGAAGCACAAGCGCAGTTGTCCTGTTTGGATGGGGTCTTCTGCAGGGTTAGTCAGATGCACACTGGAGTTCTGCCGTCTTTCTTCAGTCTGCTTCTCCTGGCGTTTGGTCAGATGACGTGTGTGTGAGTGCTTTGATTGACCGGTCGTCTCTGTAGATGCGTCTCCGGGCGAGTCTGCTGAGGAGCTGGATAACCGCAGTCTGGAGGAGATCCTCACCAGCATCCCTCCTCCGCCGCCTCCCGCCATGAGCTCCGAGCCCGGGGCCCCGCGCCTCATGATCACACACATCGTCAACAGAAACTTCAAGTCCTACGCCGGAGAGCAGATTCTGGGCCCCTTCCATAAGGTATCCGCAGCCCATCTGCTTCAGAGTTCAGTTTTCTGATTCACTTGTGCTGCATGTCTTTGAATCAGCTGTTCTGTTTTTAGTGGAGTCACCTCTCAAGTTCACACTCTTTGCAGTTCTTCACACAAAATCATATTCCACACTGGAAGTACTTCACATGAAACTCAAACCAGTGTTGTTAGTATCATTAGTATGCTATTACTGTACTGTTAGAATCGTTTATATGCTATTATAGTTTTTGTAAATACGTTTACTTTATTTAGTTTCAGTTATTTTAGTAAACAAATTGGAAATGTTGCCTTAGCAACTAGCTGAAATATGAAATGTGGTTTTTTTTTTCGTTAAATGGCTGTTAGTGTTATCAAAATAACTCTGGTGGTCGCAACATCAGTGCACAATAGTCTGAGGTCGGGGCTTTATTGTTTCAAGTTAAACCAGTGTAAGTCACCCAGGAGAACGTATCGGCGCAGGGGGGGGTATGGAGTTGAATGGTGCTTTCACACTTTAATTCATCATCCTCCCCCGTCTGTTCACACTGAACACAATTCTCTTTAGTTAGTAGCCAGGTTTGGTGTTTGCAATAGACAATAAAACAGTGCTGTTTGATTTATATTTTTTAATTGCGCCCTCTTGTGGACTGTTGTTTTTAAAATATGAAATGATTTTAAAAACTGAAATGTCCTTCTATTTTGAATAAAATTACAATTTTGCATTTTTTTTTAAATACAGTTGATCATAGTCTATATACATGCTTTCATCACTGGACACAGCAGTGAATTTAAGATGAAGAAAGAAACTATGCACTTAATGAACTGATGTGAATCTGCACAATCATTGAACAGTTCTGTCATTTGTGTCCTAAACGTCCCTTTTTTTTATTTTTTTTATAGTCTCGTCATTCTGTTAACAGTGTGCAACATACGTTCATTTTCTGTGTGATATCTACCTTTACAGTAAAAGTCACTTGCTTTAGCGCGGTGTCATTCAGACAGTAAGAGTGATTGTGTTGAAATGCTTGTTGATGGATGTTGTTTCCACTCTTGCAAATGCAGCACCTCTCTTAGCGTCGCTGATGCTTTGACACCAGTGCAAGAAAACCTTGAAATGAGTTACTGTTTGCATGACGTTTTGTTTAAACCTTTCTCTCATCAGCGCTTTTCCTGCATCATCGGTCCAAACGGCAGTGGCAAGTCCAACGTGATCGACTCCATGCTGTTCGTGTTTGGATACAGAGCTCAGAAGATTCGCTCGAAGAAGCTGTCGGTTCTGATCCACAGTTCTGACGCTCATCCGGACATCCAGAGCTGCACTGTGGAGGTGCACTTCCAGAAGATCATCGACAAGGTGAGCCAGGCCTAGTGATGAAGAGCACACATGCACAGATCTCTCTCTCCACAGTCAATTCATGCTTTAATTTTAAAGGCCATAAATATGGTTGTTTTTAAATGGCAGTGCAAATTATATCTACACTGTCAGCACTTCATCCAAAGCGTTGGCAAACATTTCTCTTATTTTTGTGTAAATATTACACATTTGCACACACAATAGTTTAGTTTCCCCACTTTTATTTTATTTAAACACTATTCTAAATGTTTGCATGTTCACTGTGTTTGTACAATACATATTTTAAGCAGTTTGTTGAAGAACCCTATACATTATGCTTCTTACTGGTTAAGTTTTGTCTGCTAAATCATATTTATATTATTAGAGAGGTACTTTAGATAGCGCAGCTTGGACTCTAGATGGTGTTTTGAGGTCGTGCAGTAGCCTACACCGCACAATAAAGTTTGATTTCAGTCTTGCATTGAGTACTACTTCTACTCCTTCAGCCTACACGCTATAGTGAATAAATACTTGCAGCACTGGACTCCTGAAATCCTGTGGTGAAATTCAGGCCCTGATTTAGTTTTTAGTAGCTTATATGATCTGAGATGCTGCATGGCATATTTGTGCTTTACAAACTGTATGTCACGTCGGTATTTCGATGAGTGTTTCAAACCCCTGAAGTCTACCTGTCCCTGTTGTCCTCCTCTGTGTGTTCAGGAAGGAGACGACTACGATGTCATTCCCAACAGCTCTTTCTACGTGTCGAGAACTGCTGCCAAAGATAATTCCTCCTCCTATCACATCAATGGCAAGAAAGCAACCTTCAAAGATGTGGGCACACTGCTGCGCAGCCACGGCATCGATCTGGACCACAACCGCTTCCTCATCCTGCAGGTAATCATGTCACCGTCACCTCTCTTGAAGCGCTGCATGCTTTCATCTCTGCTGTTGACCTCGTGTTTTCTGGAGAGTCGTGAATGGGCTAAACCGGGCTAAATCCACCTTAGACCACTATAGCAGCGCGTCATGGTTTCCAACATGAGGGAAGGTGCAAACCATCATTTGCTGCTCTAGAGTTTTAAGGGACTCTCAAATGCTAAACCTGACAATTGCACAAGGCCTGTAAACATGGACTGTCCAAAAAGGTCAGAGGTCAACATCTGTCCACTCTACCTTCCTCGCTTTAGCAGCACGTAAATATTGGCGTGTTAAAGTCAAGGCCAGCCTCGATATTGTGTGTGCTGCTTCAGTGAGGCAGGAGCCAGCCTCCTTCACTTCCTTCACATCATTATTCACTGCGAGTGCTGCTGGTCCATGACTCCAGCTGTTGTCATTTCAGTGGCTGATCTCACACACTTTCTCTGGAGCACACTTCCTGTAATGCTGGGAAGCACTACTCTTTATTTTCCAGTATTGTTGCACTTTCTATACAGATATTACTTGTGGTGGTTCGTCTAAAACCTGAGCATTATTTAGGACCGTGACAATGCAAGTCATTTTATTTTTAATTATTTAATTAAGGATCATGTTAATTCAGTTGAGTAAGCACATTTCCACTAGCGTCACCAAACATTCTTTATTTCGAAAATGAAAGGTTTTCCAAAAACTCTTCCGGCAGCCATAGTTTGACAGACCTGTCCTAAACTCGCGCTGTTGGTTGAGCCAGTCTTGCTGTGTTAGGCTGCTTGGTCTGGGGTCAGATTCATCAAGATCTTAAAAGTCCCCCTGTAGTCAAAAATTATATCCTTTAAAACTTCTCTTTGATCATCAAAATTACATATTTAAATGTTTTTCTTGTGAAAAAATTTTTCTCATGCCTTAAAATAGCTTGAATGCAACTCTACACCCTTGCCTCATTTACTATACGCGGATCTATGAATATGCAAATTAGCCCCGCCTCCACTCAGTCACACAGCAGCCAGCCATGAGCCAGCGCCTCCTGATCCACTAACTGGACTGTAGTAAACGCCACACAATGGCAAGTGGAAATATTGGTTTAATTAAGCCATATGTGTTTGATCCAGAAGTAAGCTGGTATGCTCAACGTAAGCAAGGAGACCTTGCTACAAAATTGTCTTATACATATTATATGTTCAGAAATAATACAAGGAAAAAAATCTCGAAAGTCAAGGTAATTCAAAATGACTGAAGGTTTAACACCATTAGACTATTATTAACTAAATGTTCTGTAAAAACAGTGAACAGCAGCTTTCAGCCTGTCACCATGATGCAAGCATGAACTTTCAGACATACAGAAGTAGTTCTTTACAGGTTTTCGTTCGATTGCGCGGCTTTTCCATAGTTTTTTTCTGTGTAAACATGGATGCGTTTGACTGTTGCGCTCGCGTCTCTTGCAGCGTCTCATGCATGAAACGGCTTTATAAAAACTCGGTGCTCAAGTTAAAATAAGTTCAACTCCCATCTTCCTGCATGTTTTCCTATTCCACTGCCCGCGTCGCTTCTCTGTCATCACAAAAGCATGCTAACATTGGCATGTTGTCAAAGTGTCTAATTCTAACGCTTGGTAATATTTCTATTCAATATCGTGATTCCTCGATTTATAAAAAATAAAATCATGGCAAAACATTAAATTCTAATTAATCGACAAAATCTGAAAAATCGCCCAGCCCTTCGAGTCGCTGATCAAAACGCAGACTGGCTCGACAGGATCTCAGCACTTGGCTTGGCCAATGTTGGGTGTAATATATTACTCAGTAATTCATTACTGTAATTTAATTAGTTCTGATATAATTGCATTAAATACTGTTTAGACTATAGAACAATTCTCTATTAAAAAAAAACATAGTAGATTTAACATCAAAATCTGGCTCTTTAATATTTAAACTGGCAAGGCCTAAGTGAGTTTAGTTTAAACACAGATAAATAATAGGTGTAACCGTAAATAAGCTTATAATTGGGATACCAGAAATTAATTGAGCTAAATTGAAGCCAGTATGTAATGCATAAACCGCTGTCGTCATCTCAGTCTGTTAACAGAGATCAATAATATATGAAACGTACAGCTAAAACGAGTCTGACGATCACATGGTGCAGTGCAGGTTGTGCAATGCAACTTTTTTTAAAGTTTAGTAGTAGTAGCAGGAATGCAGCGCAATATACACTAAAATCTCCCAGAAGCATTGACAATCACGTGACACAGCCGTATCGGCATTTCCAAATTAGTTTGATTGATGCATTGCCAAATCAGAGATCAAAAAGAGATCTTGAGTTATTAGAGGTGTAAATTTATTTTTATATAAACTATAGTGGGTTGTCACAGTCTAGGTAATTAATGAGAGATACCGGTTAATTGCAGTGCAATAATGGTTGGTGAATGGTTAAAAGAAAACCGTTTATATGTAGTATTTTTGCATTGCTCGATGTGTGTTTGCTTTTGCAACAGAATAGCAGAATCTTTAGAGGACATGTAGTGATTAGGTCTCAGGATCAGTGTGTGTAAGTGCTGTCGTGTCATTGTCAGGGCGAGGTGGAGCAGATTGCCATGATGAAGCCCAAAGGACAGACGGAGCACGATGAAGGCATGCTGGAGTATCTGGAGGACATCATCGGCTCCTGTCGTCTCAAAGAGCCCATTAATATCCTCTGCCGTCGAGTGGAGTCACTGAACGAGCAGCGCGGAGAGAAGGTACGACAATACAGCCATCGATCAGCATGTGATCGTATGCAGCAGAAAGCTTCATGAGCTGCTTCACACAGGATCTCACAGTAGATTTACCCTTTTACTTTGGCTGTAAGAACAAGCGAGTAACCCGTCGCTAGCCCGACGTCCCAGGGCTGGTGTGTTTTGCGGGCTATCTTGAATAGTGATATAAGATTCCTTCCTTGATTCGCGTTGTTCACTCGCTTGTAGGGGTGAAACAGATCATGTGCACATGTTTCTAAGTCTTGCAGATTTAAACATTCAGGTGTTTTAAACCATTCAGGCACTGAGAGTGCTTATTCATTAAGCTATATTCATGCTTTTGACATATTTCAATTTCAAAAAGAAATGTGCGGCATTTTGTCTGAGGTATAATAAAAGGACACCTTTTCATTTATAATTTCTTCAATCTCATTTTGTTAAAAAAAATAGTGAGAATATTGTATTGTGAAATCAGTGTTGTGAATCGCATCATGAGTTGAGTGAATCGTTCGTCTCTGTTTGCTGCTAGTGTTTGCTGTGGTGTCGAAGATAAGTGTTTCTTTAAATAATGGCATCAAGTTTTTTTTTTTTCTTCTCTCATCTGAAAAGTGACCCAATCTGTCCTCAAATCTGTAATATGATCCGAGCCGTGAGTTTTGTGATCCGTTGCAAACCTACTCTCTTGTTTATTTAGAAAACTATATACTATTTATTTAATATATATGATATATATATATATATACACACACAGTCAAACCATTTACATACCTTTCAGAGCTCACTGTCTGTCAACATTTTATTGGGTTGCCATTGTCTACTCCTGAGCAAGGGTTTTAAGTCTGTTGATACTCTTGAAAGTTTTTTAACCAAGTTAAATCCATTAGATTAGAATAATGCTTCTTGCATATTTAGTGTCAGTTTTAGTTTCATGCCTGAAAACGGGTTCATGAAGCAGGATTTAGTGGCTGTGTAGGTGAGATTGAGCCAGCCCTGGAGTTTCTGGGTTCCTCTGTGCTGTGACTGGAGCTCACGAATCTCCAGAGCTGCTGTGAGTCACTTCACGAGAATTTTACCATTTCATTTGAGAAAACTAGCATCATCATACTGTATTAGAGGTCTGCACAGGCTTTAAACTGAAGCCCGACCCCGACCCGTACCCGAGATCGTCTGACCCAGCCCAACCCGACCCCATCAGTTAATTTTATATCCTTTTTTTTTTTTTTTTTTCCTTTCTCCCCCACAACGAGTAGCCAATAAAAAAAAAAAGCTGTATTTCACGATTGCATGCAACGGTCAGTAAACAAATACATGTAAAGAAACAGAATCATTAAGGCTCGGCCCGTTCACAAGGCAAAAGAAAAAACACTTACCAGTTATGAAAGTTTATGAACATCAGGTGCCTCGGTCACATAAATTCTGCCGAGTTTTTGAATGGTTGTATACGACAAGACGATAATTCTTCCATCATGCAAATTATGGTCATTTTCGTCAGTTAAGGCTCGTTAGCATTCGGACCTGCTTTAAATCGGGACACAGGAGATCGTGCGGTCATGATCCATTTATTTTTGATTAATGAATTTATCATTATATTTGGAGATAGAGAGAGAGAGAGGGATGAAAGTTGTGTGTGAACCTGCATCTGCGCCTCTCTCTACAAGCAATGAGGCTTAGTTACTTCAAAAACAGCGATTTTTACCCCCTCATTGCAGAGAAATATAAAGTTGCGAGTCAGTAGCCTGTCGAAGCTATTTTACTAATAAAAGTTTCCGTGCTGTGTTGTTGTGTGCAATAATGTGTGCGCGTGCGTCTATGAAAGCAGCGTAGCCAAGGCTACCGCATATAGTTTTAGTTTAGCTATAAACCAGAGCCCGACCCGAACCCGAAGCTATTCATTAAACATTAACCCAAACCTGACCTGAAACCCGAAAGTATTTCGGGACCCGCCGAGCTCAGGTCGGTAGCAGACCTCTATACGTATACACCCGAAACTCATGGCAACCCATCAAAATAAAAGTTGAAGAAATTGTGACAGAAATATATTACTTTTGTACAGTATAGTGTACATCTTTAAATATTCCATTTTCTATCAAATTTAAATAAAACAATTAAATGTGAACAATAAATTACAACCAGATTAATCACTAAATTGTAGAAAAAAATTATACAGTTATTAGCCTATTAAAAAATGTTTTAAAAGAGTATTCACACAATTTTTCTTCCATGTATTAATTTCAACAGTAAACCTCAGTTTGTTTGCCAAAAAATAAAAGGGTTTAATTTTCATTTGAAAGAAAGAAAAGGTTTGTAGGGCCCTATTGTTCAAAATGTTGAAATTGAGACTTTTGGACTTTAGTTTTTCACTGAAATAAATAAATGTTTTTGTAATTACACAGAGTAAAGTACCGAAAACGGGTAATTTCAGAAGGAAATTCAGATACCGGTACTGTACCGGTTCAAATCTCCAGCCGGTACCCAAACCTACCAGTATGGTACCGGCTGGAGAAGGACATCATTGGTGCACTGTATCACTGATTGGTTTTGACCGAAAATGTTTGTGTCTTATCACACAGCATTGATTTTGTGTGTGTTTGTGTGCAGCTGAATCGAGTGAAGCTGGTGGAGAAGGAGAAGAGCGCTCTGGAGGGAGAGAAGAATAAAGCCGTGGAGTTCCTCAGCTTAGAGAACGATGTCTTTAAGAAGAGGAACCTGCTTTGTCAGTTCTACGTGTAAGACACACGCACCCCTGTGAACAGCTTTGACAAAAATACCCTGCTTTTGAATGAATTGGTTGAGTGAAAGATTCAGTGACCTAATTCAAAAGAGTCACTCATTTCATTTCTGAACAGGTCAGTGTTAAGATTTAATTTTATTGGTAACCGTTTCATAATGAATGTGTGCTGTCTCTTCATAGTCAAACTCAATGATTTCATGCTGTGTGCAGTGAATTAGAGCCTCAGCAATGGCGTTGTGCTGCTACTCCATCAGAGATGCGCTGGGTTTCCTGCAGAAGGTTTGGTTATTCAGAGTGACGTGTTGAGTTGTGTTTCTGCAGGCATGATCTACAGAAGCGCGTGTCCACCAAAGAAGCTGAGAAACAGCAGATTCAGGAGGACACAAAGGAACTGAGTGACAAAAGCAGCCAGCTGACAGAAGAAATGAAGACCAAGAACGAGGAGCTGAAGGGCGTGGAGAAGTGAGACCTTTTCGTCCCTCTAAAAGCCTGAATAATGCCTGATGCTTTAGTATTTGTGTCTCCTCTGCTGCTCAGACCGTTGTGTTTTGGCAGCTGCCTTATAGTTGAGGAGTGTTGTGGATGTTGTTTTTCCTCAAAAGGAAACTGACCAAGCTGACCAAGTTCATAGAGAGCCAGAAGGAGAAATTTACCCAGCTGGACCTGCAGGACGTGGAGGTGCGCGAGAAACTCAAACACACCAAGAGCAAAACCAAGAAGCAGCAGAAGCAGCTTCAGAAGGACAAGGAGAAGGTGAGGCGTCCCGATCTGAAGAAGATGAGCAGCTCTGTAGCCTCTCGACTGCAGATCTTAATGAGCGCTTGTGTTCTGTGCAGCTGGAGGAGGTGAGGAGCGTTCCCGCGAGCAGTGAGAAGATCATCACGGAGGCGTCTGCTCAGAAGGAGGAGCTGGAGAAGAAGAAGCTGGTGGAGGAGCAGAAGCTGGCTCAGGTGATGGAGAGCCTGAAGGAGGAGACCAGCGGCCTGCAGGAAGATAAAGAGGTGAGAGAATGTCTCACAGACACGGCATGAGCATGTGTGACGCCAGCCGATAGCACTCTTTTATCATCTGAACTGTGCTCCGACTTCATAATGCAATTCATGCAGAACGTGCACACATGCACTTTGAGCTGGATGCAAGAGGTTATTTGTACAGTATGGTACATTTCCCACACGCTGCTCACATCAAAATGAAAATTCTGGGTAAAAACCATAAATTCAAGATGCATTTGGCTGCAAACTGAAATTTAAAATAAATTGCATTTAATAATCTATTAATCAAACTTATCAACACTTAATTAAAAAGTTGTAGAGTTGTACAAACACTTAACACTACTCCAGTTTGTTTTTGAAATATAAACATTAACCGGTGGTTGTATTCAAACATAATAAATAATGAAGACGACAGGTTTAGTGTTTTTCTGCAGAATATAGTACCTGCTCAGTCTTTGCTGCTTGTGTGTGGTGTTCCTGCAGAAGAAAGAGCAGGAGCTGCTGGAGCTGAGTAAGACGGTGAACCAGACGCGCTCACGGATGGATGTGGCTCAGTCAGAGCTGGATATCTACCTGAGTCAGCACAACACGGCTGTGAGCCAGCTCAACCAGGTCAAAGACGCTCTGCAGGAGACTGTGGACACGCTGAGAGAGAGGAGAGCCGCCATCAAGCACCTCAACGCCAACATACCTCAGTGTGAGGAGCAGCTCAAGAAGGTCTGTGTCAAGTCACTTGTAATAGAAGATCATCAGATGATTTTGATTAAATACTTGGCAGAACTCTAGAAAACCGAGGGAATTAAACGTTTTTCGCATCCATCTTCCTGTTGTCTGTCCAATAGATGTGGCTTTGATTGTGAAACTGTGTGTGTGTTTGTGCTGCAGGACGAGCAGGAGCTGGCGCAGATCTCTGAGCAGGACCAGCAGAAGCGGCTGCAGGTTGGAGACATGAGACAGAAGGTGGCTGAAGCCAAGAGTTCGCTGTCCTCCAACCGCAGCCGCAACAAAGTGCTGGACTCCCTCATGCAGCAGAAACGCTCGGGGAAGATCCCGGGCATCCTGGGACGGCTGGTGCGTCCCTCACGTTCAGCTCGGCTAGAGAGTCTTTCTGTGCAGTTAAACATGTTCACGTTCCTGTTGTTGTCTCAACAGGGTGATCTGGGAGCTGTTGATGAGAAATACGACGTGGCCATCTCCTCCAGCTGCGGCTCGCTGGATAATATCTTAGTGGACACCATTGACACGGCGCAGAGATGCGTCACGTTCCTGAAGACCCAGAACATCGGTGTGGCCACATTCATCGGCCTAGACAAGGTGAGGAAAGGACATTGCTTGCTGGACCTCATTTCAGAGCTGGAGTCCAGTGCTGATGGTGTTTGGTGTTGTTCAGATGAAAGTGTGGCAGCAGAGCATGGGCTCCGTCTCCACTCCGGAGAGCATCCCTCGGCTGTTTGACATGGTGCACGTGAAGGACGAGAGCGTGCGGCCGGCGTTCTACTTCGCTCTCAGGGACACGCTGGTGGCTAGAGACCTGGAGCAGGCCACGCGGGTGGCGTTCCAGAAGGACAAGCGCTGGAGGGTGGTCACGCTGCAGGGGCAGATCATCGAGCAGGCCGGTCCGTTTACTCCCGTCTCTAGAGCACTAGGAAATCATTAGTTTCTGCTAAATTCAGTTTTCATTTAACTATTAGTAATTAATGGTGCTCCGATCAGGATTTTTGGAGCCGATCATCGATCACAGGAAGCAGTGTCTGCCGATACAATAACTATACCAATCTTTTTGAAGCACCTAAATATTTGGTCATGCAGTGCGTTTTTTGTTCTTGCATTGGGGCAAGTGTTGCACACAGCACAAGCCTGATTTCAAACTCTGTATTGATTTCACAAAAAAAGACAAGTAAACGGTCAGTAATAAAATAAGAACAAATAAACAATTTATAAGCAGTAGCACAAATAAATAAACGGTGCTTTCATTTTTTTTATTTTTTTTTATATAAGGAATCAAATGTAAAACAATACTGGACGGTATTCCCTGAGTAAGTGAAATGCATATTAATCTTTACAAAATTAAGGCTACAAAAGTTAGTAATTTAATAGCAGTGAGTGTCTGTTGTTGTTTGATTGACATTAATAACAGAAAAAAAATCAGACCGCAGCAGGATTGTTAGTCTGGTTTCTGCACGGATCTGATATACTGTTACACAACTATCTCAGCTGTCTACGTTCACTTAAGACCAAAGCGCCTGTGTTTACGTGCATACTCATGGAGCTGGTAATTCTGTACATGCATTTGTGTGTTTGACCATTAAAACACAGTTTGGTACTCGCGAGCTGCTTGCTGCTTGTGCTTATGTGTGCGCTTTGAGTGTGCAAGCGCGCTGAATGGTTTAAACACTTGCAAGACTTCAAAAGAAATGCAAATTATAAACTTCAGTGACGATGCAACACTGCCTCGATTGTGCAAGTGACGATTCCTGTGTCAGCTGTGCAGCTGGCTTTAGTGCAGATGTGATGTGCTGATTTGAAGCCATTTGTGCATTTAAAGAGAGCTATAACACTTATTGTCTCACGGTGCCGCTGCAGTAGCGATCCGTAGCCCATCAATATCGATCGGAGCACCCCTATTAGTAATCAAAAAACATCTAATCCAACTGTTTATTAAAATGTAGCAAAAAAATAAATAATTCTTATAAATTCAGTTTTGATTTTTCTGGATTGTTTAATGGTAAAATTAAATATTAGTAATCAAAAAGTCTAATTAATTCATGAATCTTACAACAATTTATTAAAAGTTTAACACATTACAGTTTTAGGGCCTTTATGAAATGTTTTATTTTTTCCGCAAATCCTGTGATTTCTTTTTCTTTTTTTCTGGGTTGTTTTAATGGTTTAATTATGTTTTAATAATCAAAAAGCATGTTTAATCAAATTAATTAATAAAATGTTAACAATTGAATAATTTATTAATTTCTACAATAATGGGGCCATATGAAATGTTTTATTTTTTTTCAGCAATTCGTTTGTCTGTTTTAATTTTTTTTAAAGATTTGATTTAATATAAATTCATGGTCAGAATCAGTGGTAATCAAATGAAGGCATAACATATGAAATGTATTCTTTTAAAATGCAGTCAAATGAAAATGTTTTATTATTAACAACAACATTGAAGTACATTTTGCTGTTCAATTAGTAATATTTCTGTTATAATTTCTTCTTTGGGGGGTTGTAGTGAAGAGTTCCTGTGTATCTGCAGATAGTGTTCTAAAGCAAACGGTGTGAAGCTGCTGAAGAGACTGAAGCAAACTGACACAGGCACTACACGCAGATTCACATTTATTTCTTTTAGCAGTTTTATATTCAAAAACACCAGTTCCTGTCATGATTTGACACTCCACTTTATACGAATGACATTATTCTGACTGTATTCCATCTGCATTGAGGAATCGTGTCTGTCTGGATGACCCTCAGGTACCATGACCGGAGGAGGAGGACGAGTGATGAAGGGCCGGATGGGCTCCTCGGTCTGCGCTGATGTCACTCAGGAGCAGGTCAGATTAGATGATAACTCTCACCCTCATGTGGGTCCAAACTTTTCTTCCATGGAGCACAGCGGGATGTGTTTCCAGATGGTTTGCGCTGCTCGTACTGTGGCACTTTTAAATCCGTATTATGTGCAATTTAATTTTTATATATTTTTGTTGTTATTTGACTTGTTATCTTTCAGTTTGATTCATTATTTGATAATTAATACACATTTTCAGCTCCAGTTTTTGACCAAGAAAACTTTCATTGTGGTTCTGGTGTTTCGGTCACTAGCTAAAGATGTGTGATTGTGCGCAGCTGGATAAAATGGAGAGCGAGTTGAACAAAGAGCTGACGCAGCTGCAGGACTGGCAGCAGAGGAAGCATCAGCTGGAGGAGAAGGTGCACAAAGCCAGACGTGAGCTGAGAGACATGAAGAATACGCTGGAGAAATACACGGCCACCATCCAGGTCAGACAGCACAGCTAAAACATCAGCGTGAACGTGTGAGCCCTGGCTTCTGTTGACCCGTGATGTGTGTTACAGAGCCTGACCGAGCAGGAGCTTCATCTCAAGACTCAGATCAAAGACCTGGAGGCCAACGTCATCTCCGCTGCTCCTGATAAAGCCAAGCAGAAGCAGATGGAGAAGAGCCTGGAGGTCTACAGGAAAGGTGTGCTCGTACAGCATCATTAAAGGGGAAGTTCCTCCTGTCATCATTCACTCAGTCATACTGCGTGAAAACTAAAGACATTTTGAAGAACATTGGCCCCCATTGTATAGACAAAAATCATGTCGTTTCTTGATCTCATAATGATTTTTGTTTTTTCATGAAGACTTTGAGGCAGCGTCCACTAAAGCAGGAAAGGTGGAGGCGGAGGTGAAGAGACTGCACACACTCATCGTGGACATCAACAGCCATAAGCTGAAGGCCCAGCAGGACAAACTGGACCAGATCAGCACACAGCTGGATGAATGCTCCTCAGCCATCACTAAAGCCCAGGTGGCCATCAAGACTGCTGGACGGTCAGTGACCACAACTACTGAGACTGTATCCGCTAGTTGTCCTCTTCCGCTCTTGAGTCTATGGCAGCCCATAGAACCGCTTGCGGGAAAGTTATGAAATTTGGCACACAGATAGAGGACAGTCGCAATATTAACCATAGCAAATGTGGAGTCTCTATCTAAAACTCTGTAGCGCCACCAATAGGCCAAATTTGCACTCATATTTCTGCTAATAACTTTTGAACCATAAAGTTTAGAAGCAAAATTCTAGAACTCTGAAAACTCTGAGTCTTTGGCTCATACTATGTCAGATGGACACCAAAATTAAAATTTCTACGAGTCAAGATTTTTTGCATTTTTGAATGGTTTGTCCAATTTTCACCAATATTGGCTCAGATCATCTTCAGAGTATTTGTGGCAAAAAGCTATCAAAAGCTTTTTGATATACCAAACCGTTTTAACGAATTTGACAAAGGTTGTGCAAATATGGACCCGAGGCTATATCTCCACAATGCTTTAGTGGATTCTGACCAAACATGGTATGTGTTATAACAAGCATGATCTGAGGGCATGAGTTTCCACCTACTGGTCAAAAGATATATATTAAAAAAAAATACACTTCACATCTAAAAAGAGCTCTGATTCACAATTGCACCAACTGGATGTAAAAGTTGGGTGTAAACCCTTCCGATAAATATGAGACAAATGAAAAGTGCTGTAAAGTAGCGCTACATATTATACTGTATGTGCTGCTATGTGTCACACACACAAGTTTAGCTTTTGTTCCCTTAAAAGGAACTGAATGCCTTGTTGCATGCACTCTAGTGATATAGTGTTCACATTACCAGTAATGTAGTTTATTATCTCACATCGATTTACAAAGGAAAATGTCATGGTTCCAGGCCTGCTGAGCAAGTTAAAGGCATTTTGGCTGATCGCCTACTGTATGTAATGCAAAAAAAAAAAAAAGTAAAATATAAATATTATATTCTAAAGCAAACAAAAAATGACCACGGTTTTAAAGCAGAAATGACATGTTTCACCTCAAACCATTTCTTTACAATAAAACAGCTGATCAAAGACATTAATTTCAGCCCGCTCAAGTAGGTTGTGTTTTAAAGCACTTCATGAGCACATTTGACTGAAGTTCTCTCTTCGTGTGAATCTGTTCATCCTGTGGGATGCATCAGGAACCGAGCTCCGTAGAGGGCCAGTCGGTTCGTTTCTGAAGTGAGTGTGGTCTTCTGATGTGTTAGTAATCTGAAGAAGTCTGAGGACAGCGTGTCTCAGCTGGAGAAGGAGATGGGAGAGAATGAGAAGCTGATGGAGGAGCTGACGGAGCAGCTGAAGAAGCTGGAGGAGGCGGCGGGAGAGATCATGCAGACGTACCAGCAGGCTGAGGTGCTTCTGTCTCATCCTCTCTCTCAGACGCTGAACACGTGAAGACGCTCGGTGCTGATGTCTGAGGTGTGTGTGTGTGTGTGTGTAGGAAGCTCTGCCGGAGGTTCAGGAGCAGCAGCGAGGAGTGCTGCAGCAGATCAAGGCCCTACAGGAGCAGGAGCACGCGCTGCAGAAGGAGTCTCTGAGTGTGCGCCTGAAGGTGGAGCACATCGACACGGCCATCACTGAGTGCCACAACAAGATCAAACACTGGGAGAGAGAGGTACTGAGCCACAGACACACGCATCTGGAAACAGACAATATTGACTGTAGGCCTAAATTCCCAGTGATTAAAAATCTAAATATTGAGAAAATCATCTTTAAAGTTGTCGAAATGAAGTTCTTAGCAATGCATATTACTAATCAAAAATTTAGTTTTGATATATTTATGGTAGGAAACTTACAAAATATCTTCATGGAACATGATCTTTACTTAATATCCTAATGATTTTTGGCATAAAATAAAAATCAATCATTTTGACCCATACAATGTATTGTTGGCTATTGCTACAAATATCCCCCAGCGACTTAACACTGCTTTTGTGCTCCAGGGAGACATATATTGTGCGCTATAATGTATAATCATGTAGCTCAGTCATTAAGTGTACTCATTCAGTCCTAAAGAAAATTACTAGGAGCTTTAACAGATATTAGATTTGTCTCGCCTACTGGATGGTTTTTGTTCTATTTGTTTGAATGAATTGAAGGCCGTACTGGCCTGTGTGCTTTCGTCTTCTCTCTGCGCTCACAGTCCTGTGTGTTTTAGGCCAGCAGGCTGTCGCTGCACCCCATCGATGGAGCTCCAGAAGAAGAGCTGCCTGCACTGAACCCAGAGCAGCTGGAAGACATCGGCAATCCAGACGTCATCAAGAATGAGATCGCTCTGCTGGAGGACCGCTGCTCCAACATGAAGCCCAACCTGGGAGCCATCGCGGAGTTCAAGAAGAAGGTACCAGAGTTCCACTCGGTGTGGTCAGCCAATGAATGACCCATCAGCCCACTGACTGTGTGTGTGTGTGTGTGTGCGCGCAGGAGGAGCTGAATCTGCAGCGGGTGGCGGAGCTCGATGACATCACCACACAGAGAGACGCCTTCAAGAGAGGCTGCGAGGACCTGCGCAAGCAGAGGCTACACGAGTTCATGGCTGGATTCAACATCATCACCAACAAGCTGAAGGAGAACTACCAGATGCTCACGCTAGGAGGAGATGCCGAGCTGGAGCTGGTGGACAGTCTGGATCCCTTCTCCGAGGGCATCATGTTCAGGTGCGTGTGTGTGTGTGTGCAGATCAGTACTCTCAGGAGAAAAACTGAACGACTGACTATCAAACGGTGCCAGACTTTTTAAAGCAGTTCAAGCACAAGAGTCTTGTTTTTGTGAGTTTTTGGTAAGTGGCAGCACAAGGTCCCAATCTAGCCAGCCTCTAGTAAGTGATATCTCGACGGCTTGGTGTTTTCTGTGCATTCCCAGTGTGCGTCCTCCTAAGAAGAGCTGGAAGAAGATCTATAACCTGTCAGGAGGAGAGAAGACGCTCAGCTCTCTGGCGCTGGTGTTTGCGCTGCATCACTTCAAGCCCACGCCACTCTACTTCATGGATGAGATCGACGCTGCTCTTGACTTCAAGAACGTCTCCATCGTGGCCTGCTACATATACGTACGTACACGTACACCTGCCTGGCGTAATGCCCAGCACACAGCACCGTTCACAGTGAACACAAAACCGCTCCTCAGCATTCGATGTCTTACCAGCCACGTGAAGGGAGATTTGGACGAATGAGGTTTCACATAAATCTGGCAACCAGTATGAATCTAATAGTATTTAGTGCAGTTCTGCCAGTGTTTTCTGATGTGTGACATTTAGCCTGTATTTCCCACCTACTGAGCTTTACTGCCAGGTCAGGCATCAGTCATGAACGATATTGTGCTTTACACATGGTTGTGACCGTCAAGTGCACATAGAGCAAAAAAAACTTAGCAAAGCACAAAAAGCGAAAAATGTTTATCATTTATCGGTCGGCGCCGGACCGCGAATTTAACCGCCCGTAACTCCCGAACCCCGGGGGCTATCCACGCGGGGGTGGTCTCATTTGAAAGCGGGCCTCGAGACATACACTCGATTCGCGTTCGAGAGGGTTCCTCGAGCTGAAGGGATCCCCCGAATTTGAGATATGGCCGTTCAAATTTTCAATGGTTTTCCATAGACTTAAGCTTTAAAGCGTTTCATCCAGGTGGCCAGTAGCACACAATGGAGCGCACTCTGCTGGACAAACTAAGTAATTGCACCATTTCAAGCATTTTATTTGCGTTATGTTCTGTAAAAAAAAAATCATATCGCCGGCATATGAAATTTCGCTGGGGGATATTTGTAGCAATAGCCAACAATACATTGTATGTGTCAGAATTATAGATTTTTTTTATGCCAAAAATCATTAGGATATTAAATAAAGATCATGCTCCATGAAGATATTTAGTAAATGTCCTACTGTAAATATATCAAAGCTTAATTTGTGATTAGTAATATGCATTGCTAAGAACTTCATTTGGACAACTTTAAAGATGATTTTCTCAATATTTAGATTTTTTTGCACCCTCAGATTCCAGATTTTCAAATAGTTGTATCTCAGCCAAATATTGTCCTATCCTAACAGACCATACATCAATGGAAAGCTTATTTATTCAGCTTTCAGATGATGCAAAAATCAAAATTTCACAAAATTGACACTTAAGACTGGTTTTGTGCTCCAGGGTCACATGTGTGTTATGTTCTGAAGCATTGCAGTGCTCATTTAACATTTTTACATTTCACATCTTCATTGTACATCTATTTACATATACAATTACACCTTTTAATGAGCTTAATTTTAATGAACTCTAGTTTTTCTTAAATGTCATCCCTACATAAACCTAGACAAAACTGAATTCAGTGTAATCCTGAAAGAAATGAACACAATTATATAAAAATGAATGAGAAGTGTGACTTGTAACAGGATGACTGATTGTTAAAGCCATTGCTGATTTGAAGAAGTTCAGCTATACAAGCAATCTGTGCAATGCTAATTCTAACATGTTTCTGTTGAACTTTCCCACATTATTGCAGGAGCAAACCAAGAACGCTCAGTTCATCATCATCTCCCTGAGGAACAACATGTTTGAGATGGCCGACCGTCTCATCGGCATCTATAAGACACACAACACCACCAAGAACGTGGCCATCAACCCCAAAACCATCGTCCTGCGCCAGATGGAGACGGCGTGATACTCTGTGAACCACTCGCTCCTTCTGATGGTTTGGCTGTTCATCACTTCTCTCGCTTTCTGTCTCCAAACCTTTTATACGCCTCCTTCATTCTGTGCTGCTCCATTCATTCCTCCTTTGTTTTTAAATCAAACGAGTTTTATACTACATAGTAATTATAACATGGAATATTATCATGTAGCTTAATATTTTAAATAAACATTAAATGTGGCATTGTGCGTTTTGTGATTCTTATGTCTAAACTAAAACACAATCAGCACTTGATGATGGCTTTCTAATCAGCCAGAAGCAAGCATCAGTCCTGAAGAGTGCTGTTTCTGAGAGCTTTATTCATCTCTGAAACTGTTCAGTGAAATCAGGAAGGACTGAAAGAGCTAATAGATGCTCTTTTATACAGTAAGTACAGTGCAAACAGTAAGTGTTTTTAGTAATCATTTGTAGTAGTACAAAAGAGTAGAACAAAATTAGAAATGTACATATAAAGTTAAGATGAAAAGTAGGTCCCTAATGTCTTGACGTCTGAAATTGTGCTCATCTAGTCAGTGTGGTCCCTATATCTACAAGCATGATGGCTGCATCCGAAACATACTTCCCTACTATATAGTAGACCAAAAACAGAGGAAGTATGTCCGAATCCACAGTACTCATAAAAGAGTAGGGATGTGAATGTAGTACTTCCAGATTACATCCATACTATATAGAACATACTCTTTTTGCAGCTGTGAAGTAATTATTATTCAAAAAAGTACCTACTCAAGAGTAAGTCTATGGAACTGTGGGAAGCCGGCATCATGGGTAATGTAGTTTACTTGTACTGCAGTTACACAGCTGCTCATTATTTTTAGTAACAGACCGTTTTATAAACCACGATTTAAAACAAACGTGTTCTTCTGAACTGAAGTACACTGGTTTTCTGAACAGCTGATGTTAAAGGGGTCGAGACACGGGTCCTGTCGAGGATTACTCCAGAGTTTAGTAATCCATTCACAAAGAAACTGCTGTTGAAAGATGAAGCAGATGTTTTGGATCTGACCGTGACTGCATCGCAAAGCTTCATGATGCTTTGTATATTTAAGGATGTTTACAGAGCACTCGCGTGCAATACTTTTCCCCTATCCAGTGATGTTAGATGTTATGTTATTGAGGTTTTTGTGGGCAAAGCTTTAACACTGTAAGTGAACCTTAAGGAACATTAAAATAAAGGCATGTCACGACCCCTTTAAATAATGATGAGCATTCAGTGTGGATTCTATCTGTAATGAACTACAGTGTTTGCACATAATTGCCCTCATTCTTGAATGAGCAGAACACATATGTGACCCTGCAGCACAGAAGCAGTGTTAAGTCGCTGGGGGATATTTGTAGCAATAGCCAACAATACATTGTATGGGTCACAATTATACATTTCTCTTTTATGCCAAAAATCATTAGGATATTAAGTAAAGATCATGTTCCATGAAGATATTTTGTAAATGTCCTACCGTAAATATATCAAAACTTAATGTTTGATTAGTAATATGCATTGCTAAGAACTTCATTTGAACAACTTTAAAGATGATTTTCTCAATATTTAGATTTTTTTGCACCCTCAGATTCCAGATTTTCAAATATTGTCCGATCCTAACAAACCATACATCAATGGAGAGATTATTTATTCAGCTTTCAGATGATGTATAAATCTCAATTTCACAAAATTGACACTTAAGGTTTTGTGCTCCAGGGTCACATGTGTGTAAATGGTTTGTAAAAACAAACCAGTTTGACCCAGAAAAGCATTGAGCTCGTGTTTCACGAAGGCTGAATATCTGCATCATCTCCAGCATTGAACACTAGTGCGGTGTTTTGAGAAAGCGGAGCGGAGCAGATGCTAATAGGCGTTTTCTCCTAAGCTAGAAATAAAGGTGTTTAGTTTGGTGTTCATGTTCTGTAGCAGACAGCAGAAGAACGTCCCCATCTCTTGGAGCGGCTGGGCGAGTTCACTTGAAACTGTATGAAAGAGACCAGAAAGCCCCGGAGTGCTTCCACACGTTGACTGTAGACACAGGGCTGTGAGCAGCAGCACGAGCAGCAGCAGCACCACGACCGCCGGAGATGAAGGACGACGCCGACGCCGGAGCCGAGCTCCATCAGTGGCCTGAGCGCAGGTCTTCGAGCATGAGATTTCAGGAACAGGAGCGTCTCTCAGACCTCTGATGGTCACGTCACACCAGTGCTCCTCGAAGAAGCGCTCTGCCCGCGGAGCCACGTGAAGGCTGGGGATCTCCGGCAGCGGCGTCTGGATCAGAGCGTTCACCCGCTCCCTCAGCTGATGCAGCTGCTCCAGATACGCCAGAGGACACTTCTCGCTCTCCACGCTGGAGCTGAGGGACAGCAGCTCGCTGTGCTGCTCCTGCATGTCCTTCACCTGCTGGATGAGCGGATCGTAAGCGCTGGCTAGCAGCACGCTCGCCCGGTCCAGAGCCTGCAGGAACCGCTCCTCCTTCTGAGCCAGGATGAGGTCAAGGCCCTGGAAAAACCGTGACACGACCTCGCGGTCATTCTGAACCAAAGCGTGGCTGCGTTCCTTCTCCTGCGCCAGGCGTTCGGCCAGACCGCAGACCTCCTCCCAGCGCAGGCTCTCCGTCAGCCGGCTCTGGGCGCCGCGCTCCTTCACACAGGCCGTCTGGAGGTCGTCGATGGCGTGGCCTTGGTGCTGGCCGACCGTCAGACAGAAGCCGCAGATGAGCTTGCGGTCCTGGACGCAGTAGACGTTGAGAGGCTGGCGCGGGTGCTCGGGGCAGGCGGGGGGTCGCTCGCGCTGGTACTTCTCCACGATGGCCCGCAGGCAGACGTTGACCGGCAGCGCGTCCACGCCGTTAGTGGGCAGCTCCACCACGCTGCGGCAGCTGGGGCACTTGAGCGGCAGACGCAGGGGGCGCCAGATGGAGAAACTGACGGAGACCTGCAGCACATTCTCCAGACAGCTCCTGCAGAAGGTGTGCGAGCAGGGCAGCACTCTGGGGTCCGAGAAGAGAGCGTAGCACACCGAACACGTCAGATCCTCCTCCAGATCATCCATCATGGCGAATGCAGCCAGCAGCGGTTTCCCCTGAAAAGAGAGATTCAGATGTCAATAATTTATAAAGATGCAAGTGGTCTTTCTCAGGTTTATATTCAGAACTGCCCACGTATCATTCATAAAGCTTTATAGATCAGTTTATTTCAAATGTGTGTTGAACTGTTGGTGACCCAGGGCTTGATTTGGGGTTGTTCACCCAAGAACCGGTGAATAGCTCTGCTTCGTGGGATTTCAAGACTCGAGGTCATCTTCAAAACACAGATATTTTCAATGAAGCCTGAGATTTCTGTTTGACACTTTAAACCATGTGTAAACTTCATTCAAATCTGCTTCATTTGTGTGAAGATGAACGCAAGTCTGCTGGGTTTGGAGGGACCTGAGGGAGAGTGAAGGTGAAGGAATGATCAGCTGCACTAACCCTAGAAGTAGTGCTCACTGGATGGAACAACCTACTGAGTGCTCAGGTGACAAAACACGTGTCTAAAAAAAAAAGTACTTTTAAAAGTTGATTTTTGTAAAAGACGTGATCATAATGTTTTACTATGTCTATGTCTTAAGGTCCATTGGGGACTTGTTACCTTGCTGTTTTAGTGCAGATTGTTTTAATCTGGTCACAGACCTTAAATCTTGTATTAATATAAAGGTTAGCTTTGTTTTTAAAATGATGACCGTGTAAACAAAGCAGCCAGCCAGTTTCAGACCGACGGAAGGCTGGCTGGGGTCTGGAGCACACAGTGAGAGCCCCGCTGTGACAACTTGCCCCATCCCTGTGTTACTCAATCAACTTATTTGTTTTATTTTAATATTAATACAAGCTAAATATCAATACAGTCAAATATAAGCACTCTCTGTTTCAATTAATTTAACACACATATTTATTGACGTACTGATGAGTAAGGCGACGTCACCGAAACAGAAAAGCTAGCAGAAGTTCTTCAAGCACCATCAACATGCTCATTACCGTTGTTCTCTCTCTATCAGTACCAAACGTTAATTAACAGTTAGAAAACCGATTATGAACTCATGACCGCGGACAATGTCAAACATGTTAAAGACAGAAATAAGCGCTCTGACCGTCAGACAAGCGCGATTCAGCGAATGACACCATACGCATGTGCGCAATATCGATCCCACTCACTGCTGTCCACCATCACAGTGGACACATAGCAGGTTGTATGAGATGACTGTGATGGTGATGCGTTATAAAATGTATTACGTAGGCTGGGTAGAGGTATGTGAGTCGAACGGGCGTCGCATAAGTCGGACGCTGACGTAAGGGTTAGGTAGTTAACGACAAAGACCAGGTGAAGTCAGGGCTCGGGAAAGTCACGAGTGATGAAGCTGAGTACAAGAGTAGATTATGGAGATCCTCATATGCTACAATAAAGGGATATCATGTACCAAAATTTAGATGTAGGTGCCTGCAAAATGGCCCATGGGGGAGGTGGGAGTGTGATATGTCGTAGGACGACGGGTTAGAATAGAGCTGGGCAGACGTGACTACGATCGAGGAAAAGGTAACACTCCTAAGGAGTGGGGAGATCGGAAACAACCAAGCAGAGCTTTATCTGTTAACTTGGGAGGGTCAGTCAGGGGGTTGGAAGTGTAAGTAGAGGGACACATACTCGTCAGCAATACGAGATAGGATCCAGAGATCACATAGTTGGCGCTTGGCCGTCAGCTCTCCTCTTTTCTGTAAGCGGTAAGTGCCGCCGTTGGCGTCGTTGAGTTCAGCGCGATACGCTCCAAAAATGACAGCACAAAAAAAAGGGAATGACAGAGAAGAAAGGAAAAAAAAGGCAAAATTATCGCGGACATCCCCGGCCCAAAAAATAGTCTGACTTACATGCAGCTCACAATGTGTACACAGCAATGGGGCTACATACTCATATCAGCCTGGGGAGGACAATGAGAATCATGGTGAACATGAGACCCGAAGAATCAGGGCAGCATCCTAGCATTGATAAAGGCCCACATCAACGGATCAAACTCGGGTACGGAGGCGAGGCTTGAGGGGTCGAAGTGGGTCGGAACTCGTGCGTGTTTTCGGCTGGTAAGAGGCGGGGTGGAGGGTTCTAGACAGATGGGAAAAAAGAGGAGTATCAATTCCAGCATGGAGGGGGGGAACCTGAAGATCCAGAGTATCGTGGTGAGCACGGGGGGTGGAGACCGGTTGAGCGGGTCGAGCGCTTGGCGGTGTATTCCCATCATCCTGTAGTGTCCCACATTTACCCTGCAAAAACAGTCATTTTGGATCGAGACTATGAGCTCACATGAGCTATCCTTAAGTCTAGTACAATGTTATTATTCCATCTTAATTTTGAAGATTAATAAATTCAACATCAAGACCAGACCGATTTCTGAGTTGCTCGCCAAGTTTCTTTACTGTGCAAGCTCCTCCTCAGCTGATTAAAACTCCCCCTCCATGATGCCAGCTGGGCCCACCCTCTCTTTCAGACTGCAACAATCCATCAAAATACCCATTTACTTAAACTTTGATAGAAAAATTAAACACTAAGCTTACAATGAAGGTCATCATTCGACTCTTCACAAATCAGAGTTCACATGACGTGCCGCAACTGTTCACCTCCTTCTAGACAGATCAAAACGAGTGAATTTTAAAACCATTTATTCCGAGGTACATGCAGTACCTATCTGTTATTAACCTGGTGGTTGGGTGTGCGGCGTCGTTGCAAGGCACTGTACGATAGAGTTGGGTGCAAGATAGCCACTTTGTACCTGGATCGCAAGCCTGTGTGTTGCGTCCGTCTTCCACAGAGGCTTTTCCCGGTCTGTACCAGTTGTTGTCGAGACAGCTGGGGGTGGCTCGTCTATAGCGTGGTTCCCGCTTCACATCTGTCTTTCCGCTCTGGTTCTCTGTGGGCACGCAGTCGCTCCTAGTTCGGTAAAACAGACGGGGATCGGAGCGAGGAAAAATATAAACAGTCGCAAAATTTGTTCAGGGAAGTTGCTCGGAGGGGAAAAAGGCGCCTCAAAGGCGGGGGCCACAACATAGAAGAGTGCGACGTAATGTCATCTACACTCACGGGTCCAATCTGGAACTGAGCCAAGGGAACCCTCAATTCATATCAAATGGAAGAAGATTGTGGTGTGTTTGTTGTGTACGGAACAAAAACGGTGAGAAGTCCCATTGCCGGGGCTCTGTTGCGTAAGAACGTCGACTATTAGCCTGAAAAGTGTGCGGGGCCGGTGTGCTTCAGGGGTGACACTCACGAGTGTCCTCATTATGCGAGTGCCAACATATCATTCGTGCGACGCTTTACGCTATGTCAGCCCTCGTGGAGCCGCACTAAAGAACACAGACAATAGATGAACGAAACAAAAAAAAAACAAAAATTCAATGGGGAAAAGAAGATGGGTATGTCTGGGGCAAACCACACTAAACTGAAACGCGGAAGGAGAAGGCGTGGGGTGTGGGGGGTGGGGGGAAAACACAAGCAAAAAAAAGTGGGGGGTCTGAACGAAACAAAAGGGAAAAGAAGGACGAGAGAAACAAACCCAAAACAACACAAACAACACACAAAAACAGTGGGGAGTGAAGAAAGACACCCATAGGAGGAGTGTGGGGTGGGTGGAAAGAGGGCGAGCGAAAACTGGATAAAGAAGGTGGGTGAGATAGGGGGAGAAACAAAAAGGGGGGAGAAAGAATTGAACAAAAACAAAGGGGTCGGGGGGGTGAGTCGAAAAAAAAACAAAGGGTGGGGTGGTGTGGGGGTTGGTGGGGTGGGGGGGTGGGTGTTGTGGTGGGGTGGGGGTTAAGGAGGGAGGGGGAGCAGGAAAGTGGTGGGGGTATGGGGGGACTGGGGGTGGGTGAAAGTATTGTGGGATACACAAAAAGGGAAAAAAAGATAAAAAAAAAAATGTGGGAAAAAGAAAGAGAAAAAAGAAACACACAACGCACAAACAAGGGGGGGGTTGGAGGGGGGAGGGCTTAGCTAAACAAAGAAGCGAATACAACAAACAAACAAAAACGAAAAAAAAAAAAAAAAAAACAGACAAAAAGTGGGTGAGTGGGGAAAACATAACACAGAAATCCCAGAAAAAAAAAAAAGGAGAACGAAAAAAAGAAGAGGAGAGTCTCGAAATAAGAACAGCAAAGGAGTCTCAGTGGACTGGGTCCAGTACAATCCTCATCAGACGGTATGTTCAAGATAATCCTAACCAAGTGGCCATCTGATATGGGTGTGATAACTTGAAGTGGTGAAGTACACAAACACTAACCAATGGGGCCTGTCTGGGATCAAAAGAGAGCGAACTCAGGTGTCCGTGGGATAACACGACAGTGACTCGGAGGACACTACCAATCCAACAGTCACCTCTCAGCGAGTGAAAGGAAACATGCATCAGGGGGAGGGGGCCCAAACTAAAGATGCGAAGCCGGGTGGAGAACGAGTCGGGTGAATAGCAAGAAGGAAGCGGATAAAATTCACATGGAGGGACCACAGGGGGACAGGGCGCAGGGGCTGACGACAAAAAGAAGAAAGCCTAAAAAAAAAAAAAAAAAAAACCTAAAAAAGGAAACCCACCACACACAATAACACAAACAGACAAATGTCCGGAGAGAAGGCCAAGGAGCACAAGGACAACGGCACTACTTTTAAAGGGGGCTAGAGGGGAAAGGCCCGACCAATTATCATGGTACAAAGACCACAACCACCTCAAAGAGATGAGATAACAGGAAAGAGGTCAGGGGTCAGGGCTTACTTTTGTTTGTGCTAACTGTTCTTCGGCAGCTGCCATCTTGGTTTCCAGAGTCTTCCTGCGCTCTTCTTCAGCATGCTGAGCGGCCGTGCGTTCTTTCAGCTCTCGGTTGAGACGCACACAGTCCTGACGCAACTTTGCCAACTCTGCATTTTGCCTATGTGCATGAAAAAGCCACCAATTTGCATAAAATAAATGGTTAGATAAGACATTTTATACCTAGAGGCAGGTTAAATGTTAGTTTGGTGTGTATAGATGGTCCAATTCAAAGAAACCCATGCTCAGGTCTCTGGTCCCTAGATATGGCTCCTTCTGTTCAGGTTATTGGATTTTCCCCACCCAGTTTGGCATCCACCAGTTGAAATGGTTAGTAAACCTTCTTCATGTCCATAGGGGAGTAGAAATAGTTACTCCAAAGTTTTACACTTCATTGGTTTCAATGCAATGTTATAATGGGACTTCATGTGCAATACCTGCTTTCTGCTTGGCTAGTGGCTTGGTTGAGGGCATCTCGGAGAATAGAGTTCTCCTGTTGCAGACGGGCCAGTTGAGCATTTGGTCCATTCTCTAACTGCTCTTGCAGGCTTTGGATCTGTGGCCACACACACAACCAAAACATTCAATAACCTGCCAACATACCCATCATAGTGAGAAGGAAAGTGTAAGAGGCTGGTGACCTCTTCTGACCTTGCTGTTGAGCTGTTGTGTCTCCTTGACATGCTCCTGGTAGGAAGCCTGCATACGCGCCTGAAGAGCTGCAATCTCCTGGCCACGGGCGCTCAGCTCAGAGCTCATACGGGTCTCTACGGATGTCATCTTGCTCTTTGCAGAACTCAGCTCCTAATAGCCAGAGCAATGAGAGTTGGAGATACGGTTAACCACCCAGACCCTCAAGGTTAATGTCAAATTAGCAAATAGGACATGTTCTTGATCAATGTCATTTTTGGGGGGGGGAGGAGTGTAGGAAAAAGGGCCTGCTCTAGGGAGGGGGGGGGGGGTCTGGGAGGGCTGGGGGGAGGGGGGGGGGGAGAAGAAAGAGGAATCCTAGGACAACATTCCTATCAAGCAATCATATTTTCGAGATGGGAGGGGAGAGGTCAGATTCGATGGGTGGCCTACAGTTGAGAAATAGTGTAAGCCACACCAACATAGCTCTGTTTCAAAGTAGTTATGTTTAGGGGTGGTGTACAGTTTCGTGGATCCTGTACGACTAGTGAGTTTGACAGAACATTGCTCCATCCATCTCCCGAACGCTTGTCCTTTGAGGGTTGACGGGAATCTGATCCTGTCTCACCATCTCACGCGTCCATAGGCAGGGAAACACCTTGGATGGATAGCCAGTCCATCATAGAACATTGCACCAGGACCAACAAAATATATATATTTTTTTTCAACAATCACTCAAGACCTTGCTCTGAAGCTTGATCTTGAGTAGAAACTAGTTTGAACCTCATTTATTTAGCCATGCACGCTGGCAGGTGTCACCTTGGTAAGCTCTTTGACACGGGTCTTGGCTGCAGCTACGTTGCCCTGCTCAGCGGTCAGCTGCTTTTCCTTCTCCTCCAGCTGCTTCTTCAGTGCCGCCAATGGGTCACCCTTCTGAGATGCCTGCAAATAATAATGAAAGAGATATGAGTGCTAACAAAAAGAGACAAGTATTAGGGGTTGATCAGATGTAGATTCTTTTACCAG
The DNA here is from genome assembly GCA_018155175.1 of Sinocyclocheilus anophthalmus. NCBI lineage: Eukaryota > Metazoa > Chordata > Actinopteri > Cypriniformes > Cyprinidae > Sinocyclocheilus > Sinocyclocheilus anophthalmus. The sequence goes on along the minus strand of JADLZN010011644.1, from coordinate 30,711 downwards.
TTGCCAGGAGTCCTTTCCTGCCTTCTTGCTGATGATCTCAAAGAGTTTCTGGGTCTCTGACTCACTGAACGATGCACTATTCAGACTGGAGACCAGATTTTTATATGGTGATGGCTGGGGGACATTGACCGTTTCCACAGTTGCCACTTAAAAGAAATTCAAAATTAGGATGGACTGATGAGGGTGCTGCAAAGAGTGCAAGTTTGAGCATCTACTATTACAGCTGTCCTAGATGGATATGTCCAAAGGATACTCACCTGGCTCAGCCTTCTTCTTAGACTTCTTCTTGGTTGGAGCTTCAGTCTTGGGTTCTTCAGCTTTAGGGGGAACAGCAACCTCAGGGGCGACTGATGCTTTCACCGCCACCTCTGCAACCACTGGCTCCACCTTAACTACAACTTCTGGGACCTCCACAGGTTTGACGGGGGCCAGCTCCACCTTGGCCACTTTCTGCTCTCTACTCTCCACCTCATATTTTCGTCGAGCGTGTCTGGAGGGAAGTCTCCTTGGGGGAATGATACAAGTGGGTCACCACATCCTTACCGCTGAGTATATGATGATCAGGACAGGGCTCAACAACGTAGGAGCTGGGGGGCAGTGGGGGTACCGACCTGGGGTTTGGGTTTTAACTATCAGGTTCAGGCTCGGGAACGACTGCTCGCATTCAGTTGGGTTCTGGTTCAACTTGGGACGAATACTGGGTTTGGGCTCACTTGTTTCAAAAATCAACAAAAAAAAAACAGAGTTCAAGGTGGTAGGTGAGTATCGAGGCAGGCCGCAGGTTCTGGAAGGTTCCCATTTGGCTTCTCCTCCTTCTTCTTGGCCTTGTTTTTCTTTTCAGATGCCTTTTTCTTCTTGTCAGAGCGCTGGGGTTGGATCTTGCCAGAGTCTTGCCGCTGTTTGGCTAGGGCTTCCTCATAAGAGGTCTCCTTCATTGAAAAAGTTGACACAAGCGTAATGCCAATGGCAGAGAACACCATGAAGCCACCGAACACCACAATTCCCAGAGTTTGAGGGTCGTACACATCCATCTTTGCTCAGTCCCGTCCTTCCTAATCCTGATCCTACAAATATGCAAATATGGACTATTTAATGTTAGGGACTGTTTAATATTAACAACAACATCCTAGCATTTCATACAAGTGCCAAGAACCATTTTACACAAGAACTTCATGTTTTTTGGAAGACATGAAAAGCAATGCTAAAATTTATCCTGCATTTCTACATTCTAACATTTACACTCAGATAAATGCCCCAATCATTCATGTCCAGTTGGGTTAAAAAAAGAAAAAAAATTTTCTTTAATAAATACATAATATTCTTCAAGAATTATTTAGAATATTTTCACACGAAAGATACACTAAAGTTGTTACATTGGCCTTTTGAACTTGATACTGCCACCTATATGTGTGGATGCAGCATCAAGGAAACGCAAAAGCTTTCAGTTACTGACAAAAATATACTACAAGCTAGGGCTGCACGAATTTAATTAATCGATTCATCGAATGTGATTGTCATGCGCATCTCATCAATAAAGCCGCTTCTGGTGATTAGTAGTAACTCTCCTCTTGGCACATTCTTTCTCATGGGCGCATTTCCTACCACAGAGCTGTAGTTCTCCTGACAATCTGACGCAAATTGCGTTCATATCGTCAAGACGATTTAATCACTATTATGAATTGAAATGCCTCGTTTATAAGTTTTGTGTAGCTTGTCATTGAACTACGGCTCTGTGTAGTAAATCTGCTCCATCTGAAAGGTCCGAAAAGTACACGATGATTGACAATGTAGTCCGTGTGAAATCAGTGGTTCAACTGTAAAGTTACAAGCTACGAGAATACTTTTTTGCGCAAAGAAAACAAAATAACGACTTTATTCAACAATTAATCTCTACTTGGCGTCACTATGTACAGAACGTCGTTCACGACAGTTGAACCTCTGATGTCACACGGACTACTTTGTCGCTCATCTTGGTACCTTTCTGGGCCTTGAACGTTTCAGTTGCGTTGCTGTCTATACAGGTGTCTGAGAGCTCTCAGATTTCATCAAAAATCTCTTAAATTGTGTTCCGAAGATGAACGAAGGTCTTACGGGTTTGGAACAACACGAGGGTGAGTAATTAATGACAGAAATGTCATTTTTGGGTGAACTAACCCTTTACTCTTCCCTTTTCAGCACCCGCTTGGATTTTCAGTGCGAGAGCACTCTGCTTCACTGAAAGATACGCATGACAATTGCAGCTTCTGCCTAATCGCGATTTATTGCTTTTGCGATTTAATTTCGATTAATTGTGCATCCCTACTACAAGCATATTTGTCCCCTGCAAGACAAAAAAATTTGCTTGGTTGTGTATTATTCATTTGGCTGGACATGTATTCAGCTTACATGAAAAGGACAAAAAAGAAGACTAATAATTAACAAACTATACCAAAAGCACATGGTTGCACAGTGTTGAGTGAATGGCAGTAAAAATGTATGCCTTGCCCTTGAGACGGTGTGAAAAATCTCTTCCTCTTGCAAATTTTGTGAAAAATTATTTTCACTTAAGCCATAACTTTTACTCCATAACTTTTGCCCACTAGTTCAGGTTATGCAACACGCAACCGAGACTACACTCCTCAACACTCTCTCTCTTACACAGAGAGGCATACATTCAGTTTCCAGGGGACAGGCTTGTGTGCAGCAGACCAAAATACCCTTCCCCCAACCTCACGTTTGCACTAGCCAGTGCAACTCTTGCCTGAAAATTTTATAGAGGAGGTCTCTAAATGTCTGCCTCAGGCACTCAGGTAAAGGGGCAAAGCTGACTGGGCTTAAAGGAAATAGTCTTTACAGCATATAACATAACAAAGGCATTATAATTTATAAACTTCTTAGTTTTGATAGCCTTAAGGAATGCCTACAAAAGGCCCTGTGGTGGTACTATAGCACAGTGATGATATCAGATGGTGTTGAACAATTACCATATGTATAAGGTACTTCAAAGTACACCACAGTATTAACATGGTGCATGTCCAAAAAAAAGGTAATGCTACTGGTTTGTTAGTGAAAAGTGATCATGAACATCTCAGATCTAGCTGTGATAAAAAATATAGAAAAACTTTATTAACACAAACAACTGTTCCCTTTCGATACTTTCACTTCGTACTGCGTCGCTAGACGCTACGGGAAACTCCTTTTCTCCGTTTTACTGAAGCCTTTTTTCAATCACAGCAGTGCATCTGCACTGCCATTGTTTCAGAAATGAACCAATGATGGCGCGAGCCTATGGCGAAGCAGCGCGCCCGAGCCCGCCAAAATGGGCGGGGTAACTGGCTATATAAGCAGGTGCTCGGCTTAGGATCACTGATTCTTTCTCCTTCAGCGATGACATCTACTGCTCTTAGCTGATTCTACGAGATTTGAAGCCTTCGCCTGCAAGCTGATCCAGCCGCCGTTCTACAGCAGCAAGATCAGCTCGCCGCCTCTGCTCTCTGTTCACCGCTTGCAGCTCACCGCCCACAGCTCGCTGCTCTCAAGCAGCACTGATCAACGCGCCACTTTGCAGCCCCGGATCAGATCGCCGCTTTAAGCAGCTCTGTTCCCGCGTCGCTCTCAAGGCAGCCCCAGTCAGCGCTTCGCTCACGAGCCATCTGCAGAGCACCTGTGTTGACGCTTTCCTGAATTCCTGTATGTGGTAACAAAAAAGAGCAAATTTCTGAGCAAATTTTCTGCGACGTTGTTGCAAGTGTCGCGCCATGGCTGTGGCTCGTGCAGGACACCACTGCACGCTGATGACGGGCAGAGTGAATGCGTGCGATGTCTGGGGAAATCCCCTCACTATGGTTGACGGCGCTGCACAGAAGGGCTACGATAAGTTGTCTCCTCTTGACGAAGTGGTGGCTGCACACCTCTGCCCCCCACTGCCATCGGATGGAAGGCAAAGGCCGCTCATCCCTCGAAGCCCTGCCGAACAACTTCAGCCCTCGCTGGTCGTGCTTACACCTCGGCGAGGCTGCGTCTGCGTTACACTCTATGGCGGTGCTCCAAGTGTACCAGGCGAAGCTCCTTCGCGCCATGGATGAGTCTGGGCCAGAACATTCTGCAGCGTTCAGAGAGCTGCGCAGTGCCACCGATTTGGCCCTGTGCGCCACAAAGACGACTGCACAGGCCATTGGGAGGTCGATGGCCAGCCTGGTGGTGCTGGAACGCCACTTGTGGCTGAATTCGACAGAGATCAAAGAAGCGGATAAAACCATCTTCCTTGACTCCCCGGGTCACCCCCACTGGCCTTTTCGGACCTGCTGTGGAAGGGTTCGCAGAGAGTTTCACGGCTGCACAGAAGTCGTCCCAAGCCATACGACACTTCCTGCCGAAACGCTCCAGCTCTGCAGCTGCCTCTAGTCGCCCCAAGTCTGCGCCGACTCAGCAGCCATTTAAACTACTCCTCCTGTTCACTCAGCCCTCTGCCAGCCCTGATCCCACAGCGTTCGCAGCTCTGCAAGCCCACCCTTCCCGAAGGCGCCAGGGACCCTGGCCCAGATTGTTCTGGACCCTCGCCTAAGAACCTCCTATCCCTCATGAAGGAAGAGAGGAGGGGGCAAAGTCCGCTGGCCGTACCACCCCCCGAAACTGCCCGTAGTGTCCCCAGTCGCCCCGTCCATTCCGGGTGCTGGGAAAAATGCGTTTATTGCATGCAAAGGGCCCGTTCTAGCGCCCAAGTGTACAACCTCTGTGATAGCGGACAAATAACAGCCAACTACTCAAAAAGCGAGCCAAATTTCCCTTCCAACACAGCGAGTCCCCGGTTCCTTGACAGCGACCGGCCTGGCAGGCCATCCCCGGCGTGTCAAAGTGGGTTTACTGGGATTATAAAACGAGGTTATCTACTCCAATTCGCTCGAGAACCCCCATGTTTCTGCAGTGTGATCCCCACCTTAGTAGGGAACACGAACGATCACGTTCTTCGTTCCGAGGTGGCTGTGCTGCTGGCGAAACGGGCCATAGAAATCGTCCCGCCAGCTCAGAGCGAGTCAGGCTTTTACAGCCGATACTTCCTCGTCCCTAAAAAGGATGGCGGCCTCAGGCCCATCCTCGATCTCAGGATTTTGAACCTCGCCCTAGTAAAAAGTGCGCATTCAGAATGACCACTTTAAAACAGAAACTCCCGCTAATTCGCCCAGGGGACTGGTTCTTCTCTCTGGATCTGAAAGACGCTTACTTTCACATTCAGATAGTCCCCCGTCACAGGTGCTTCTTCAGATTCGCCTTCGAGGGAGTGGCATATCAATATACGGTCCTGCCGTTCGGGCTGTCTCTGGACCGACGCACTTTTACGAAGTGCATGGATGCTGCTCTCTCTCCTCTAAAGCAGAGCGGAATGTGCATCCTGAACTATCTCAACGATTGGCTTGTCTTAGCCCAGTCAGAGGCTGAGCTGATAGCCCACAGATCCTCCCTCCTCAACCACTAAGAGTGCTTGGGGCTCAGGGTCAATTACGCCAAAAGCTCAATGATTCCCAGCCAAAGAATCTAATTTCTGGGGGCTGTCTTCGACTCAACCCAAATGAGAGCGCTGTTATACACCGGCTGACGACCGCCTTCACGATTGGTGCGTCCCTTCCTCTCAGAGTGTTTCAGAGGCTGCTGGGCCTTATGGCCTCTGCATCGCCAGTACTGCAGTTAGGCATCCTTCGCATGCGGCCTCTTCAACACTGGCTGAAACACCTGGTTCCATCCCGGGCTTGGCGTCACGGACGCCTTTGTATCAAGGTGGATCAAGCCTGCATCGCAACCCTTGCCCTTTGGAAGGACCCTTCATGGTTCAAACAGGGCGTACCCCTGGGGATGATGCACAAAAGGAAGGTCATCTTCACAGATGCGTCAAACGCGTGCTTGGGAGCCCTGTGCGACGGCAGACCAGCCTTTAGCGTGTGGTCGAGCGAAGAGATAAAGGTGCACATCAACTGCCTGTAAATGCTGGCAGTATGGCAGGCCTTACAGTCCTTCTTACCACATTCTAGAAGGATGCCATGTCTTAGTCCGATCGGACAACATGACAGTAGTATCCTACATAAATCGCCAGGGAGGCCTCTCCTCCCCCCCTCTTCAGGATGGAAAGAACTACTGGAGTGGGCAAATGCCACTTGCACTCCCTAAAGCAGCGGCACATACCGGCAAACTTTACCAGGGAGCAGACATGCGTCTCGGTAGCACCGTCCCCACGTGGCTATGGATGCGTCACCCCCAGACCGTTTTCAGAGAATATTGGAAATCTTCGGGAGGGCAGAGGTCGAACTCTTCGCCTAAGAAGACAACTCTCACTGCCCAATCTATTTTTCAAAGGACAAGGATGCGTTGGCCCACGACTGGCCCAACCTCCTCCTTTTTACGCTTTTCCCCCGATCGCCCTGATCTCTCAGGTCATCAGGCGAATCAGGGAACAAAAGGCACAAGGTTCTTCTAGTGGCCCTGCTCTGGAGAAACCAACTATGGTTCTCAGAGATGTCTCAGCTGCTCACGGCAGCTCCATGGCCCATTCCCCTGAGACGGGACCGCCTCTCTCAGGCGAACATGGCGATATGGCCCTACACTTATGGCCTCTCGATGGGAGACTATGAACCTCCCAGAGGGTGTCTTAAATACCATTTCTCAGGCTAGAGCCCCATCCACAAGGCGCCTCTATGCCCTCAAATGGTCGGTCTTCACCGCTTGGTGTACAAACCACGGTGAAGATCCATCCACATGTGACATATCTTCAATATTGTCCTTCTTTCAAGAGCTGTTGGATAAGGGTCGCACCCCCTCCACTCTTAAGGTCTATGTGGCGGCTATAGCAGCTTTTCATGCTCCTATAGACAGGATATCGGTCGGCAGGAACAACCTCGTTGTTCGACTTTTGAAAGGGTCTAGGAGGTTGAACCCCCCTCGCCCTTCTACGGTCCCTACGTGGGATCTGTCTACGGTTCTGAGGGCGCTCAAAGGCCCCCCCTTTGAACTGCTGCAATCCCTGTCGCTAAAGACTGCTATTGTCTTTGGCATCGGTTAAGCGAGTTGGAGATTTACAGGCACTCTCTGTGAGCCCCTCCTGCTTTGAATTCGGCCTAACGACTCCAAGGTCGTCTTGAAGCCTAGGCATGGTTACGTACCTAAGGTGCTCTCTACTCCATTTAGAGCACAGATAATCACGCTCTCTGCGCTCCCCCCCCTTGCAGAAGGACCAGGAGTTAAATCTGCTCTGTCCTGTCAGGGCATTAAAAATCTACATTGACCACTCCGCCTCCATTAAGCAGTCGGAGCAGCTCTTTGTATGCTTTGGTGGCCGCACCAAGGGTTGTCCGGTTACAAAGCAGAGACTTTCCGTTAGTTAGTTTGACGGTAGCTCTCGCATAACTCCTCCTTGGGCCTTCAATGCCCCATCGGGGTCAGAGCACATTCCACGAGAGGCATGGCCTCATCCTGGGCATGGTCCAGTGGTGTGTCCATTGCAGAAATGTGTGCGGCAGCCGGCTGGTCCTCGCCGTCTACCTTTGTCAGGTTCTACAACCTAGACATCCCTACTTTGCAGGCTCAGGTCCTTTCTGCTTAACGGTCTCTCTGAGCTCAAAACGCTCCAGGAACCATATCCCCGCCCTAAGGCTGGATTTAATCCTTGCTGGGTTTGACTATGTTTCGAACCCGCTGAAGTTCCCATGTCTGGGCTTAGCTTCCGGCATGCTCTCTGCCCTATCTAGTTCCGAGGCTGTGCAAAGCTCTAAGAACGATTATGTAAGGCCGGGCTCGACCTCTATGAGTTAACCCATTTCTTTTCCTCCTCTTGACCCCGAAAAGAATCTGGGTCTCTGGCTATGGCCTGCTTCATTGTAGTTGATCTACAGGGCACCCTTCTGGATGCCCTGGACAATTACTTATAAGTCGTTCATCTACCATAGCACGATGTGATTGAATAGGTTCCCGTAGCGTCTAGCGACGCAGTACGAAGTGAAAGTATCGAAAGGGAACGTACTCGGTTACTAATGGTGCTTTTCCACTGCGTGGTACGACTCGGCTCGGCTTGGTTTGCGTTTCCACTGCAGTTCAGTACCGCTTTAGATTGGGCGGGATTATTCACATGTCGTTAGTTGTGCCGCCTCTACTACCACGACTCCTAAGAAAAACTTTTTCATTCCGCCTCGCCCCATAAAGCTCTCGCTGGATCCGCTCCTCTGCTATCAACGAGAGGAACATCTGTACTTCCGCAACAGACAACAAAAAGTTTTGGTTGTTAAAAAAAAGGTGCGCACGTTCAAAACAGTTGCGTTCGATCCTACGCTGGCTTTGCTAATTTAAATCTAGCAGTTCTTTTGTGTTTGTGTCACAAGTTCAGTGACGCAGGTAGTGACGATTTTCTCCAGCCAATCCGTGATCAGCAGAGTTTACACGTCACGTTTTGGTAATGGTAAGGTTCACTTGGAACCCCAACCGAGGAGTGGAAAAGCACCAGAACGGAACCTTTGTTCCTTGAGATACGGGAACGAGTACTGCGTAGCTAGGCGTGCTATGATGCTGCACGACTCTGTCGTCGCTTCAATCTATATGAATCAGTGATCCTATGCCGAGCACCTGCTTATATAACCAGATGCCCCGCTCATTTTGGCGGGCTCGGGCGCGCTGCTTCACCATAGGCTCGCGCAGCATTGCTGCGCCATCATTGGTTCATTTCTGAAACAATGGCAGTGCAGATGCACTGCTGTGATTGAAAAAAAGGCTTCAGTAAAATCGGCGAAAAGGAGTTTCCCGTAACGTTTAGCAACGCAGTACTCATTCCCGTATCTCAGGGAACTGATGTTACGTTAGTAACCGAGAAGGTTTTTTTTTTTTTTTTTTTCCCCAATTATAAAACCATTTTTTCCTGAAAATATTTTCCTTAAATGATCACAATTTTGGATCCACATGTGACAACCAGCAGAGAGAGGACTTGGCAGACAGGAAATGCAGGACACATACTCCACACATCTGAATGAAAGGGGGCTGCTTTCCTATGCCCGACATTAACCCTTTCAGGGGCATTGCTGACGTTACATAATAACTGCCAAAGGAATTCCAGCTCTTCTGCTCTGTCTTTAAAACGTATTAAACAAAGTAGGGCTAATATCCCCCAATTTTAACTGAACTATTTCTTTGGTTTTATACAATCTTTTTTTCTTCTTCTTCTTTAACCCTCTCTGCCACTTAAGCCTCACCAATCAAAGGATAATATTAAAATACATTTTCATGAAGAATAGAATGAAAGGCAATAGGAAACTTTGTAAAATGTTTAAGTAAACATGCATTTTGGATTATTAGGTGTTCAAGGTTTAAAGTCTAAACATATTTATAAGGATGAAAAGCATTTTAATATTTAAATCAAATGCAAAAGACACTAAGCAAACAATCCCGCTACTCAAAAGAGTGCAAAGCCTGTAAGCAAAGAAAGACATATAAAAAGAAAGTCTGAATCTATAAAGTAAATGAAAGCATACTCTAGCGCAGAAGAAAAACGCTTTGAATCAGATCACCACAAGTTCAAACTACTTGAGAATGTAAATTATTTTCAAACACAACTAACCTGAACAAGGATAATTTCAACAACACCATTAGTCAGACTGACAAACTTTAGCCAGAGAACATAACAACTGCTTTGGTGGTGAAATAACACACAAGAGTGATAAAAGTGTGTGCTTACCTGCGGTCAAACTCACAGTGATAAAGAATAGCCGCTGACTTTTGGAGTCGTGGCACTTTTTGCGAGTTGGCGCAGCGCCCGCCTGTGAAACCGAGACGCGACATCATGCTAACATCTGATTGGATAAACGCCTGTCAATCAACGCTCTTTAAACCAACCGCGTTACGCGTAGTATCCAAAAGCATGCGGTGGGAAACTGAGGGCTGTGAGTATTCAGTGGGATGTAGAATTATGAAAGTATTTGAAATATAAACATAAAATATCGGATGCAATACTTCAAAAGCATTATTTAAACATTAAAGAGACCAATTTTCTAATATTACCCTTAAACAAAGCATGGTCTCCGAGCGAAACCATCAGTAATGCTAAGGCATTTGATATTTTCAAGAAGACGGGCTAGTTGTCACTTTTGTGGGATGGATGGTAGAACTTTTCTGGGACAGTTTGCGCTACAGTTTTTCTCCCCTCTCATTTTAAACACTTTATTATTCATGCCTTGACATGTCATATTTGCCTAAATTATAGTCAGATATGGTATGATTGAGATTTTTACTCCATTTAACGGGTTAGTTCCCCCAAAATGAACTTCGTCCTTAATTACTCACCTCATTTGTTTCAAACCCGTAAGACTTCATCACTTTCGAACACAATTACGATATTTTTGTGGAATCTGAGAGCTTGCCTGACCCGCATAGACAGCAACGCACTGAAATGTTCCCCAAGTCCAAGACATCGCAAGGAGATCTTAAAATAATCCATGTGACTCAGTGGTTCATCTGCACTATACGAAGCTAACGAGAAATTCCGCAAGAAAAAAAAAACAGACTTTATTCAACATTTCGTCTCCTCGGGTCATCACCCTGTGCCATTTTGGAGAATATCTGCTGGATGTAAACAGCGTATGCTGTTCGGTGTCAGCTGCGTCACACGGATTCCTGTGTCTGTTCAGTTCACATCACAACAACTTAGGAACAGAACACCGTGTGACGAGTATTCTCGTAGCTTCGTATAATTGCGGAGGAACCACTGATGTCACAGGGATTATTTTACAGATCTCCTTGCTACTTATCGCCGGACCTGGGAACATTACGGTTGCGTTGCTGTCTATGCAGGTTCAGACAGCTCTCAAATTCCATTAAAAATTCTTAATTTGTGTTCTGGAGATGAACGAAGGTCTTACGGGTTTGAAACGACACGAGGGTGAGTAATTAATGACAGATTTTTTTTTGGGTGAACTAACCCTTTAATACTCCACTAGGCACAATTATCAAAACCACATGGTCATCATCATTCATGTATGTAGCACAAATGGTGCGAAAAGATTACTTGGGGTTACTTATGGTTAGGGGTTGTATGTTGATGAAATGCTTGCCATAGCAGAAAATAACACTATTATTTGAGTTAAGGTGCAAGAAAGCATTTACTATCAGCCTTGTCTAAACAAGAAGGAGAGAAAAGAGGGAAATGTGCTAGCTAGCAATTGCAAAACCCATTATCTTTCCCCTATCAGCTTGAATAAATCTTAAATGGCAATATGTTCCTCTCAAATGTGTGTAGGTGATGCAATTATTAGCTCTGGAAAGACTTCCAGTAATCTGAGATAACTACAGTGTACACTGAGGGCAAATAAATGTCACGGATCGTAACTGTTTACAAAATCAATATTTCACAATATGTAGAAAAAGGGTCTTACTGTGTTGTGCTAGAGTTTGGTTGTACTGTATGTGTATTGAAAGGCCTTGATGTAAAAAAGAAATAATTGACTGAAAAAAAGTGTGTTTTTGGTTTTACCCCAGTTAGTCATGTAGTAAAAGTAAACATAGGGCCCTTCGTTGCTGTCTGTTTGCTAAGAACAAATTTATACTGTATATCTTTGTATGATTATTATTATTAGTGGTGTTTGCTAAGGTGCAACTATTATTGCACATACTTGGGGTTAAAGATCTGAACAAACCCCTAAGAATGAGTTTTAAACTTAAGCATACTCAACCTACACTGTTTATGCTTCAGATTTGAATGTCTTGTTGATGAGACATTCAATTACTTTTAAGTGAACTTACGAGTCGAGAAGCCACCAGAAAACCTTTCTCCATTAAATGTGAAAATCTGCTTGCACATTACTACACTATGGAAGCCCGTTTTCCCTTAAAAATGAGATAAAGTTTGAAATAACAAAAAATAGCACTCTAGTAATATTTTACAGTGATTTGTAGTGTATTTTACTTTGTGTGTACTGCATCAATATGTAGTTGATTGCACCAAATGATGTACATGATGATGTAATCTCTTCTAAAAAGAAAATCGAGAGGTTTTATTCAATCAACTTTCATTAAAACCTTGCATCAGTCCATGTTCCCCCAAAGCTTTGCTCCAAAGGTCATGGAACTTTTGAAGATTCGCCTAAAACACTGTTAACATTGTACACATCCACCCACTCACACTAACACAGAATGTTTATTTTTCTCGGAAACTATTTAATGCGAGGCAAGGTAAAGCATCGTAGCTCATCAGGTGGGAGGCAGTTCAGACCTGATGAAGAAAAGGATGGCCTACAGATCAACAAACAGCCAGGGAATCTGTTTACTAAGTACTGAGACATCCATTCCTATGCAGGAGTAGCAACCAGCTGATAAGTCTACTTTTAAGGTGTGTTGATGAGACGGTACATCAAAACTTTACACTTGCAAATTGAAAGTGTTGAGGTAACATATTTGCTTAGGCTCCAAATTCCCTGTTTGAGTCCCAGTGGTTTATGGTCTTTGGGAACAACCACATCTGCCAGCAGTGGTAAGTACAATTACAGAGCCGTGGAGGTGAGGGGGTAACCCCACAGGACATGCAGCTGAGCTACTCCACACACCAGATGTGCATGTTCATCCTTCTGACTCAGACTCCGACGATCGCGCAGACACATAGATATTTTCCACAGTAAAACAATTGACCATAATGACGGTTGCATTGTGGGTATGCAGGGTCGGGTAAAAACATGCCATGCATGAAGGAAATGCAAAACAATCACACTACAGGAGAACTTAATTAACAAAACATAAAGAATTACACCAAGAATTTTGACTAAATATGCCTATTTTTTTTGTTTTGTTTCTTTAAACTGGGTTTGCATAAAAATTACTGTTAATGTCAAAACTATAAACACAGCCATCATACCAGATTTGAATTGTACAGAACATCAACATTGTTTTCAGATAAAAGTTTTTTAAGTTTTTTAAAATTCAATTGGAAAAATTAGAATGGTTTGAACTATGTTTTGAAGTCCATTTTAAAGGGTAAATTGAACATTCTGAAAAGTTTTCACCACACTATAAAATTATTTTTGATGTTGTAGATAAAATGAGTAAATTTGACAAGAAAATACTATTTATAAAATTTTAAAAATCAATTATTCAATGTTAATTGTTGTAATAATTTGTTTGAAATTTTCTAGCAATTTTCTAAGTAAATTTCTACGTATTCAAAGTAAATTCTACACCAAAGATATGCATTATCTATCAAACAAAAAATAATTTATTAAATTATAAAATATAATCCATAGTTGACATTCACAATTGATTATTTTATTCTCTGAAATAGCATGTGCAGGATAACTGTTATGGGGGATTCATACTGAAAAAAAAACACTTGGATGAATTTAAGAAATATACAGCTGAATTGAATTAAGTTTATTCTACCACCACACACAACACACACAACACACACCACAACACACCACATATATATATATATATCTATATATATATCTATCTATAAAGACAAATATATGTATACTGTATATAGAAGCAGAAACAAAACATTCCATAACTTGCTCCTGTTAAGCTGTCACTCAGAGGACACACAACACACGTGCGTCAGATGGAAGTTTTGTCCAGTACATTGTGTCCTCCACTGAGGAGTCCAACACACTTCTGCAGGAGAACAAGGAGGCACAAGATGATGAGCGGAATACATTATAACTCTTAACATGTGGATTCAGACTTGAGGCAAGAGGAAGAGAGGAAATGAAAAATAAAAAGACTTACTGAGGAAGCAAAGATGTTATTTAACAAAACAACATCTTTGCTTTAAAGTGTTTGCTTTAAAGCAATTTCCTTATTGGTTTTTGTTGACAGATCAATAATCGGTCTTTACACCAGACATGGAACCTTCGAGTTGATAAAACCATGCTGGACTATATTCGAAGTACTAAAGGTAAGCAGTTTTTTTCAGTGACTGGAATCAACAGTTATGCTTGGAATAGTAGGCCTACACTACCACATTTGTGACCCTGGACCACAAAAACAATCAAGGCGTTCAATTTTTGAAATGAGATTTATACATCATCTGAAAGCAGAATAAATTTCAGTTGATGAATGGTTTGTTAGGATAGGACAATATTTGGCCATATTGGAAAATCTGGAATCTGAGGGTGCAAAAAATCAAAATATTGAGAAAATCACCTTTAAAATTGTCCAGATGAAGTCCTTAGCTATGCATATTACGAATCAAAAATTACGTTTTGATATATTTACAGTAGGAAATTTACAAAATATCTTCATGGAACATACCCATACAATGTATTGTTGGCTATGCTTCAAATATACCGGCTACTTATGACGGGTTTTGTGTCCAGGGTCACAAATATGAATTAGGCATCATGTATAATGTGTAGGCTATATTATGAACATTTTTGCATCAGCTATTGTAAAAAAAAACATTTTGACCATTTCGGTCATTATTTGATTAGAACGTAAAGAGTTAAGGGTGTTTTTCACACACACACACACACACACACACGCAAAATTACCATTTTTATATCCGAAAACATGTTGCATAATAATATTTGATCATGTTTGGATTGGAATATACAATGCATTGAAAATCAAAGTGATAAATTTTTTTCACAATTAATGTCTGTGCAAAATATCTTAACATGTGTGGCAGTCCGATCAAGTAATAAAACACGAAATGTAAAAAAAAATCGCAGCTGATTTTATGTGAGCACTGCGCATGCGCAGTAATCTGCGCTCTACGCCGCCGCTCCTGACCGGTAGGCGGCAGTAAAATGCCCGACATCCTACTGAAATCACCACAAAAGAATCAATCTACTCCATTCTGTTTTCAAAGTGCCCTAGCCATCTATCATCCTGCTGCACTAAAATTTTCCAGTAATGCTCAATAACTATGTCTAAGGCCTCTAAGGTTGTCCTGGGATTATCGATAGTGCTCAGTATCAGCACCGTTGCAGGCGTTCATATCAAGCAGAACTGGGACCAGCAGGTAAAAACACTCTTGCCCTACTAGCACCATGCCTTTACGAGGCACTATTATTCATGTATTAATTACTGTTTAGCTGTAGTGTGCAGTATGCATGCTATCAAAACCAGTAAAGATGTGCTAGAATGTTTTTATCTAATGCATTAAGTCTCATCCTACAAAAACATTAATAACGTTATGTTATCTATGGTACTGTGGTTTTTTTTTTTTTTGTTTTTATTTGTATTTTTTTGGCGTTTAGTTGTTTTTGTGGGTTTTGTTGGGGGTTATTTTGGGGTGTTGTTTTTGTTTTTTTGTTTTTTGTTGTTGTTTTTGGGGGGGTGATTGTATTTTTTTTTTTTTTTTATTTTTTATTTTTTTTTTGTTTTTTTGTATTGTTTTTTTTATTTTTTTTTTTTTTTTTTTTATTTTATTCCATTTTTATTTTTATTTTTTTTTTTGTTTTTTTTGTATGTTTGGTTTTTTTTTTTTTTGATATTTTTTTTTTTGGGGGGGGGGTTTTTTTTTTTTTTTTGTTTTGTGTTTATTTTTTTTTTTTTTTGTTTTTTGTGTTGTTTTTTTTTTTTTATTTTCAATTTTCTTTTTTTTTGGCGGAAAGGCTTGCGTCGGGGACATACGTTTATTTTAAACTAACGATTATTTAACTACTTTTGTCTGTTATGGCAGTTGCTGTTTATAAGAGTGTTCAAGCTACTGTTTTATAATGATTTTCTTTTTGGTATGGAAACTTACCATGTTAATGTGCAGTGTTGGGGGTTACATAATTAGTAACGCGAGTTACATAATTAGATTACTTTTTAAAAGTAACTAGTAAAGCAACGAACTACGTTTTAATTGAGAAGGAAATATCTGAGTTACTTTGTTTCCATGTATTGACTGACAGCTCTGGTGTTGCCATGTTGAGAGAAATCAGGAGTAAGTGCTGAGATGTTGTGTGTAGGCCTGTCACGATAACAACTTTTTATTGTACAATATATTGCCCCAGAAATAATTGCAATAAGCAATATTATTGTCATTTTAAGTAATGGGCTAATAATGCAAGAAGCCTACTCGCTTCCAAATGACAACAAACTTTTAATTTTTTAAGAATATTTAGATCATGGAAATTAAGTATCAATATATTAGATACCTTAAAAAACTTGAATAAATTGTAAATAAACATTTTCTAACAAAAATTGTAACAAGTAGAAAAAAAGAAAAATGAATAAAGAACTTGTATGGAGATTTTTCCATCTACAGATTTTTCCCTGACCTTCTTTTCACTGTAAATTAAGGGTACACACTATTGCTGAAAAACACAAATCACTACTCAGCAGTCAGATGTCCATATGCACAAAGACACAGATCCCTAAACAAGACCAAATCTGCAGATGAAACTTTGTTTGTAGAAGCAATTTTTAAATTTGAACTAGCACCTCATGACTACCCCACGTTATGTACGAGAAGCTGCAAAAAACACAGGAGCAAGGGGAATGTACAAAACATGGTGAAATTAATTTTTAAGTAAATATAATGGGTGATATATTGCGTCACCAAAAATGATTGCGGTCATGTACATATATCGCGTGATATAAGTCGATATATTGATTATTGCGACAGGCCTATGTGGGAACATGATGTACTGTAGTTCTGATTTAGTATTCATCAAAATGAATTAAAAGAGTGAAATGCAAACTCAGAATATGAATCAAACCTGCAATAATTAAATATGTTCAGACAAATATAATTTATGTATTTAATCACATTTTATTAACCAACGTCTTTGCTACTGAACTTCGATGATCAAATTCAACCACACTAAGCAAAAAATGACACATTTGTGCTTCATTTTTGTTATTGCTGAATAGTGTAGAACGTTCTTCTCCTGCGTCATATTCTTCATGCAATTTGTTTGAGCAGCGCCCTCTACTGTACAGACGTAAATTGACATTTCCTTCAGCCTGAGGCTTATTCATTTCACATTTGGTGTGAAAGGGCTTTTACATTTGTAAAAGAATAACTTTTTAATATTAAAAACAAACAAGCAATCCCCGCCCAGATTTAAAAAGTAACTCAAAGTAATATTGCATTACTTTCCATAAAAAGTAACTAAGTGATGCAATTATTTACTTTTTTTAGGGAGTAACGCAATATAGTAATGCAATACTTTTAAAAGTAACTTTCCCCAACACAAGAGTATACCTTTGGTTATTACTTCAAATGCCAAATCTAAATAGTATAAAATGTGGAGTGTTTAGATGTTAACACATCTGTCACATTCGCAGAGGCTGCGTGACGGAGTTCTGCGGGATCTGGAGCGCGTGGAGCGGAAGCGCGAGAACCTGCGTGCACTTGAGGAGCAGATCCAGCTGACGAGACAGCTCGAGAACGAGCGCGACAGACAAGAGGCAGACGCGGCGCGACCACACAGTTCATAAACCGACTAGTTAGACTGGTAAAACAAATGATTATTATTTACAGCTAATTTACAGCTGTATAACGTTTACTCGGGTTTCTCTCACAACTCTGGTAGCTATTTTGCTTTTACGAAAATTAACCATGGTTTCACCACAAATAAAACCAAAAAAACACACTACACTAGCCGAAGTTTAACCATGGTATTTCTAGTAAAACTGGTTATACAAATGGTAATCAATACGCCAAAAAAAAACATGGTTACTACACTTTTACTACAATAAAACCATGGTTAATTTTCGAAAGGGTAATATTGGCCACTGACATCCGTGGTTATAAACAAACGTTACAAAACGTACTTTTGATAATTGCCATTTCAGTATCATTCACCATGGCTAAATATGAATGCATCGTATTATATAAAGAAAAAGTTTTATTTCAGTTGGCCCAGAATTTTACGTGCCCTGCTAAAATTTTCACTGGCCCTGTCAAAATATAATAAATAACTGTTATTGTTTTCATTGTTTGTAACCCATCATGTAATCTTGTATTCTAATTAATAAGATCACCAAAATTTTAGATACCTGTAAAACTTCACAGTTGTCTATTTCAATATTCTCTATTCCTGCTAGCGCAATAGAATGTTAAAACATTTTTAAATACAAGTAAAAACTCAGTCATAAAATAAGAACAAACAAACAAATGAATAGCAAATAGCACAAATGAAACCGTGATAAGATGCGAAAGAGAACTCAGTTCAGTGAGTTCTGAACTCCCTTTTTGTGGCTTTTTATTTGTACACACACACAAACAAACAAAAAACAAACATTGGTGTGTCAGAAATTTGAATTTGACCTTACTTCACAAGCGTTAAAAAAAGTATGTTCTATATGTGACCCTTGACCACAAAACCAGTCATAAGTAGCATGGATATATTTGTAGAACTAGCCAACAATGTATTGTATGGGTCAAAATTATCGATGCCAAAAATCATTAGGATATTAAGTAAAGATCAGGTTCCATGAAGATATTTAGTAAATTTCCTACTGTAAATATATCAAAACTTAAAGGGGTGGTTGATTGCGATTTCACTTTTTTAACGTTAGTTAGTGTGTAATGTTGCTGTTGAGCATAAACAATATCTGCAAAGTTACGAAGCTGGAAGTTCAATGCAAAACGGAGATATGGTCTTTTAAAATTCTGGAAGTTTAATGCCTACAAAAACAGCAGGAAGGGACTACAACAAGCTTCTTCCTGGGTTTGTGACATCACAAACCCAGATAAACCCCGCCCCCGGGAACATGCAGCGAAGGGGGCGAGGCCATGCTGTGCTGCTTTAGAGAAAAGGAAGAGAAAATTAGAGGTGCACGTAAAAATCTATTCATATATGAATCACGATTCTGTCTTCTAGTGATTCTAATGGATTCTCAAGTTTTAAAATCAATGTTCTAAAGCAGCGGTTCTCAATAATGTTCCTCGCTTTCCCCTGCTCTGCACACGCTCTGCATCTCTCTCTCATTCAGATCATCAGCTCAGCTCTGTTCCAATTATACACTTATTCTCACTTAGCTATGAGAAGCGTTAAACATGGACCCGCGTGCAGTTGCCGTACTGTATTCAAGCTTTAATCAGGATAAAACCATATATTAAAAGCTAACATAAGCAGTAGCATTTACAAATAACAGCATATCTAAAAGTATGAGACAACAACAAAACAAACATACCATTAAAAGCCGTGCTTGCACAGGTTCTGCACGATCCTCTTCAATAATATCCTCTGCGTCTCAATTGGGCTCAAATTGATAAGCAATATAGACAAAGCCATTGTTTACAATACAACCGGAGCACATGCCGCTGAGGTGAGGGGCGGGACGGCTAGACGCGCACTAGAGACGGTTGAAACAATCACAACACACTGGACCAGCTAACCAACCAGAGTCCATCACGTACATTTCTGGGAGGAGCTTCATGAAAACAGGCAAGGATCAGCCGCATTTATAAGAGTAGGGCCAGAAGCGTGTGAAGAATAAAGATAAATATGTGAAAATAATGCGTTTTTTTTAAAACCGAAGCATGAACACATGTTAGACTGCACCCCATAAACACAATCAAGCCTAGGAAAAAAAACACTGAACCACCCCTTTAATTTTTTTTTAGTAATGCGTGTTGCCAAGGACTTAATTTGGACTTTAAAGGTGATTTTCTCAGTATTTAGATTTTTTTTTATATTTATTTTTTTTATGGCACCCTTGATTCCAGAGTTTCATAAGTAGTTGTATGTCGTGACAAATATTCGCTATTATTCAGCTTTCAGATGAGGTTATAAATTGAATTTCAAAAAACTGACCCTTATTAATGGTTTGTGGTCCAGGGTCACATATAGTATGAATTGAATATGGGAAGTATGAAAGAAATTCAGGTGTACTACATCCGCCATGTTGTCAAAGTCACGTGACCTACCAGCCTCAGTTGCATTGATTCACTGCCTTCACGAATCCTCTCCAGTGGCCTCATGGGATATTAAAGTGTCCATCGAATACACACTTCAAAATCTCGACAGAAGTATTTGGTTGTCTGAGTATTTTTTGCTTACTGTTTTTAAAATACGATGAATCCAGACTTACTTTTTTTACTTACTGTAGAGAAGCATTCTACTGTAGCACAGCACATCAAAAATACTGAATTCAGTTCTCTTTCGCATCTTACTGCGGTTGAATGGTTTAAATTGGCAAGAGCGTCCTGAGAGTCATTCACACTGGCCCCAGTCCTTGTTGTCCCTGGATCTAATCGCTTCCTCTTATCTCTTAGATTGAAAAATGGACAGTGGGGACCAGAGAGGACTTGCGGCACAGGATGAGGAGACCATGTGCACGTCAGCCTCTGAGGGTCTGGAGGAGGGCGAGGTGGAGGGAGAAACTCTCCTCATTGTGGAATCAGAGGACCAGGCGTCTGTGGATCTGTCTCACGACCAGAGTGGAGACTCTCTGAACAGCGACGTCGGGGAAGATGGAGAAGGAAGCTGGAATGGGGATATGTCGTTCTACTGTGACAAGTGCCACAAGTGGATCCCAGCTGGTGAGAAGACCAATGACAGGGGATGGCACGTCTGATACGCCCTCATGTGACCAGATTAAGATGTGATGTCTAACTTGTGATGAATTTGTTCACTCAATAAAGACTGGTCTGAAAACGTGCTTAGTCTCAGAGCTGGCTTTCTTTTCTTTCTCCTTGTATGGTTCAGCCCAGCTACGTGGAGAGCAGCCAAGCTATTTGAAAGGAGACAACTTTTTCAAGTTCACCTGCTCTGACTGCGCCGAAGACAGGAAGGAGAGTTTTGAGAGGATGAGGCTGACCTGGCAGCAGGTATTTAATCTGGAACAATTAAAAGAAATGAAACTATATTTAGTTAGCTAGACAAAGCTGCCTAAAAGAAAATGTCAGCATCGGTCCTTAAAGTTAATCTGCTTTACAAACAGCATTACAAAATGGAAAAATATCATAATATCCAAATAAAGAGTCATGACGCGTGATTCTGTATTTTGGCAAAAAAGAAAGAGTCTCTAAATTGTTTGATTTTATGCTTATAGGTGGTGATGTTGGCCATGTATAACCTGTCTTTAGAGGGCACCGGACGACAAGGTTACTTCAGATGGAAGGAAGATATATGTGCATTTATTAGTCGGCACTGGACCTTCCTGCTTGGTTCTAGGTGAGACTGAGTATCAAAAGTGTATCACAAACCTTATATTTTGCTTTAGAATCACTAAAGTGATTATAAAAGAAAAATAAGTATCAGAGTGTCTATTTACACTAAGTGCAAACAGTCCGCCTTGTTGGCAGAGGCTATTTACACTAACTCCGCCCACCAACGTGTGATTGGGGTAGTCAACACTACAAAAGACAGCTGTCAATCATCAGCTCCAGTGGCGTAGATGTAAAGTGCATTCATTTTGCGTTCACTATCACTTTGATGCAATCGACCCAGGTTCGAACTCGCCTTTTGCCAAACTTTTTTCCCCTCCCTTTCAAATCTCATATCACATCGGAAAGGCATTTATTTTCAATAAAAATAAAGAAAATAATCAAAAAGTTTAAAATAAAGCAGCGGGTAGGGTTAGGGTAGGTGTAGGGAGGGCTTTATCGTCCAAATAAGGTGGCATCCATTTAATAATTTGAATTAAAATTATAATTTACACTCAATACGTTATTATTGCATACTGTTTTATAATGTACTACAATACTGAGGTGTAGATAATTGCCACTATTTGCATTAAGTAGTGTAGCATATCGCTAAAAAATACTGCTATTTTAACAGTGTAAACAGAATCCATTGCTATTTGCACTTAGTGCAAATAGCCTCTATCGCTAAGAAAATATGCTATTTTCAATTAGTGTAAATAGCATCTAAGTCCGCTATTTTTACTTAGTGTAAATAGAATCTATTGCTATTTGCACTTGGTGTAAAAAGCTTCTATCGCTATTTAGTAAGTATGTCTTATGATTATACACTCTCAGGAAGAAGACGTCCACATGGTGGAGCACCGTGGCAGGATGTTTGTCTGTCGGCAGCCCAACGTTTTTCCGTTCAGGAGCACAGGAGTTCGGAGAACCTGGCTGGTGGAAGCTAGTCCAGAATCGGCCACCTACTCTACGGCCCGAGGGGGAGAAAAGCTCTGCAGCTTCACTTAAAGCCAAAGGTAGTAGTATTTTACATTAGAATGAACGCCCCCTAGGTTTGGCATGTTTTGAATAGTGGTCAACTGATATAGATTATATTAAAAAAAATTATGTTGAAGTCACAACGTAACAGAAGTACCGACTTATCATTTTTTCCATATTGTGACAAACAGTTATTTGTAAGAAAGGGACAGGGTTTAAGCAGACTATATTATTGGAGGTCTGTCATTTTGCCGGACTTTTTGATTTAAAATTACAAGGTTAAAAATGTCAAAAATCGTGGATGAATCATTCACAATAACATAGAAAGGGAGAATTTAAATGTCATGCTGACTGTAAATGTAAAGCTGAAAAATATATTAGTACCATATTGGTATCGTACGTGAAGTTAATATTAAAAACTTTTTTTATGAATTCATTATTACTTTATTAATGTAATTTGTAGCAGATCTTAAAATAAAAAAACTGTAGTGTTTAAATCCTGTGATTATTTTACATTTATTTAGATGAAATAGAAATATAGTAGTATTCACCTTATTTTCCAATGTGAAAGTAAGCCATTTTCTGTGAATGTGCAAGACTTCCAATTCATTAGCCACTATAGGTAAATAACTAGAAGAATAACAAAGTGCAGTAAAACCATTTGCGATACAAACCAGTGTGTTTATGATTACGATAATAAATTAAAATAATATGATAACAAATACCAGTTTGCAATTTATTTTGTATACTTAAAATGACTGTTAGCAGATGAAACCAGAAGCCTCTTACATTTAAGTTAAAAATGGCCTATTGGTATCAGGGATTAAATATAATTTTTGTACTGCGGTATTTTTCCTTAATTTTAAATGTAAATATAACATTTTTGGATCTACATGTTGTTTATCCAGCTGTGTCAAAGCCATCCCTGGACCCCATAATCACCGTGGAGGGTTTGAGGAAGCGTGGAAATCGGAACCCAGTGGAGAATGCCATACAGCTGAAAGAAAAACGTTCCCGAACACAGGAAGCTAAAGATATCCGGCGTGCACAGAAGGAGGCGGCCGGGTTTCTAGACCACAGTGCCTCGTCCACACCTGTCAAACTGGGCAATCGTGTGCGGCGGTCAGAGCCGTATCTGGAGAAGGGTGAAGTCATTGACTTTTCCTCTCTCAGCTCCTCTGACAGAACCCCGCTCACCTCTCCCTCCCCCTCCCCTTCGCCCGACTTCTCCGCCCCTGGAACGCCCGCCTCACACTCTGCTACGCCCAGTCTGCTGTCAGAGGCTGATCTCATCCCAGATGTCATGCCCCCTCAGGCTCTTTTCCACGGTGAGATGCTGCACTTGGTAACTGACCAAACACCTACTAATGGTCACTTTTCTAGGCAATCAGACTTAGACTTTCCACTTGATAGATGCTAAAATGGGCGAAAAGATGCCATAGACTTACCCCGAGGATCTGTATCTATACACCAGGGGTCAGTTGCATAAAGCCACTATGTTAAGTTTATGCAACCAGCCCCAGATGGCAATCACATAGCAACATTCTAAGAACCACCCAGAACACCCTAGCAACCAAATAGCAACACCCTGGCAACTATCCTCAACACCCTGGGGCAACATTCTAACATTCATAAATGGACAAAATGTGTTCCGTGAATTCAAAAATGCTCTGATTAAAAGGGACTGCCAAATGCATAAACATGAATTTTAGTAACCACACAAAACACCCTGGCAACATTTTAACAGCCACTCAAAACACTTGAGCAACCACATTAGAACATTCAGTACATGATCATTCAGTGCATCCTAACCACACAAAACACCCTGGCAACCACATAGCAACATCCTATTGATGACCATCCAGAACACTGTAACAATCACACAGCAACATCCTAACGAACACCCTGGCAATATTCTAATAACCATGCGGAACATTCGAGCAACCACAAAGTTACATCATTTAACGACCATCCGGTACACCCTAACAACCACACAAAACACCCTGGCAACCACATAGCAACATCCTATTGATGACAACCCAGAGCAGCCTAACAACCACCTAGCAACATCCTAACAACCACCCAGAGCACCCTAGAAATGCCCTTGTAACCACCCATAATTCCCTAGTAAAGCCCTTGCACCCAACCAGAACACCTTTAGGGGCTTTTGCACCGGAGGAACCTTTTCATAATTTCTAATTGTGGAAGCTCCCGTTTTTTGGTGTGTTTGCACCACAGGAACTAGGAATGGTTTTAGTTCTAGGAACTCTATTTGGGGGAACTAAATTAGCTCCTACTTCAGAGTAGGGTCTAAAACAGTTCTATAGAAACTATCAGTGAGGTAAGTGTACGCTGATTGGCCAAACACATACGAAACAACGGCTACCCGGCATTTTTTAAAAGTTGTGTAAAAATATTTACTCCACAAACAAGGAAAACAGCGATAAGAGCATTTAGCTACCTGTTGTCTGCAGCGTTGTGTTCTTTTCTCAGCCTCAATGATATGTAACACTGAAAGTTGTCATAGGAGTCAGATTTTCATGCTCTTTTAATCGTGTAAATTGTATGTTTACATTCAATCTCTGTTATCACGAAACCCACGACACACAACAAAAACAGCTCAGATCACGGCGTCCTTCATTCACCGGTTGTTGATGTTTATAAATGCCGCGAATAAAGACATTGCTGTCGGCCGCTTCAGAGTTTCTGCTGCCGGTGTGAATGTAACCAGGAAAACAACCCTGTTGTTTAGTTCCTAGAACTACGTTCTTAGAACTACACAGTGCAAAAGCCCCTTTTGTTACACCTAGTAACACCCTACCAACCACTCCTATTTTTATAGTTTTATATATTGATAGTTTATTCATATTTGGTAATGAACAGAAAAACAGTTAGGCTTTTGTCACAGAATCTTATTTATTGGCTGTATATATTGTGTTACTTTCTATCAGACGATGAAGAATTGGACGCCGAGGGCGTTATCGACCCCGGAATGGAGTATATTCCCCCTCCCAGCATGCCATTGGCTTCTGGCACCATCATGGTCAGGAAAAAGATACGTCCAGCAGAGCTGATCAAACAAGAACTGGAGAGTGAAGACGAAGAGCGGGGTAGAGAAGGTGAGGAAGACGATGGCCAGGATGAAGGCTTGTTGCCAGCAGGACGGGGCCGTGGGATTGAGCGGAGGAAGGTTCTTCAAGATAAGGGCGAGGGCTGCGTATCTTTGCCCACCCCGCGCTACACGTTCATCAGCCTTTACGAGGAGCGTTTGTTGCTCCACAGGCTGGAGGCGTGTCCGCAAGCGCTGGCCATCACATCACAGGCCAAAAGACTGCATCGCAAGCTACTCGTGCGACAGGCGAAAAGAGAGCGAGGGCTCCCCCTGCTGGATGTGGATCAGGCCGTGAGCGCTACGCTCAGTCTGGTGGGGGGGATGTACGGGGCACAAGGGGGTTTGGCCAGCCACAGGACAAGCGAAGAGGAGAAATACAGAACCACCAGCCAGGACCTTCGAATACTTGATCGCTTTCAGGTAAGCCAGAAGAAAACATGTAGCTTCAGTACGTGTTGTAACTTCTGTTGAGAAAATCAATAAAGTCTTGTTTTGTTCCTCAGTCAACAGTGACCATAAGGAAAGGGTTTTATCAACACACAGTGTCGTTCTGGCACAGGCTAATGGGTTCTGATGCCTGCATGGATCAGACCATCAAGAGTCCCTACACATCCAGAGTGCTCAAGCCATACATCAGGTACACATTATGAAAATTTACGCAAACTTAATTTCTTACCATTACAAGCTGTTGGGATTTGATGCATGGTGGAAAACTAGATTTGATTTTGCTCTTTTGAAATCAAGAAGTGACGATGAAAGGACCAAATAGTGTTTAAAGTGGTCATATGATTTTGCTAAAAAGAACATTATTTGGGGTAATGAAATGTGTTTATGCGGTTTAAGGTTCAAAAAAAAACACATATTTTCCACATAATGTACCATATTGTTTCTCCTCTATGCCCCGCTTTCTGAAAAGCGTGTCGATATTTACAAAGCTCATCGTCTGAAAAGCAAGGTGTGCTGTGATTGGCCAGCTATCCAGTGCGTTGTGATTGGCTGAATACCTCAAGCATGTGACAGAAATGTTACGCCCCTTAACATACTGTGACGCCGTGTCAAGGAACACAAGCGGAGCTAGTCCCACGTGAGAGCGAGAAAGAAAGAGAAGACGGACGACAGAGGCAGAGTGATAGCAGGACGAGACAAAAACATTTTAAAACCCATACAAAAGAGACATTGTTGCATCAGACGGGGAATAATAGGTATTAGAATGAGTATACTGTATTTGTTGCGTTGCATATCGCGCCGTGTAAACATAAACCATGTCTGCATTTGTGATCAGAGAAACAACAAACAACAAGCGCTACTCTACACTGCTCAAAAATCGCGTTTGAATCATCAGTGGCAATTCTTTAAATATAAAAAAAACGTACCTACAGGCTGTGAGTCAGCATTATTTGTCAGAACACCGGCACTGTAGTCTACTCTACCAGGATCAGGAAACAGTCCGCCATAAAATGCGCGCACACATCTGAATGTTTGGGTTGAAGAGTGTTATGGAACAGTGTTGTAAATACAACTTAACAATGATTTCTAGTCGTGTCCTCTTTTGGAAACCAAACAAAGTAGTTTCGCTTTCACAAAAAAACACAGCGTCTTCACAACATGGTGGCAGCAACAAAAAAATGTTACACCTTTCTTTGCGTGAACGTTTGGGCAGTGCGCTGATGATCGTCAACACAGTGACGTAGACATGGGGGGGCGTGTTTAAACGAGGTGTTTTAGGAGGGTGTGGACCAGTCTTAACTTTTACAAAGAATTTCTCTTTGGGTTTGATACTTTAGTCTTTGCAACTTTAGGGATCTGATCTATTCACAAACAGACTGTAACACTCCAAAGAGAAAGGAAAACTGAAATCACATCATATGACCCCTTTAAAGTTTTGTCTTGAAATGACTCACAATTCGTATACTTCAGGTCCGTGCAATGCGATTTTGTCAATTTCTGAGATGTTAGTACGTAAGGTATAATGCATGAATGTGTGAGTAATAAAAACATAGAGATTAATTTTTTTTTAATTTTTTTTAACATAAAATTAGAAATAATAATAATATAGTAGTAAGTAATGTACGTTTTTCCGGGTCAGTTTTGACCCTGAAGAGGTACATAAACATTTCAAAACAGTCTATGTGTAGTACAGGAACAAAACTTTGAAAATGGGTAAGACTATCAAAATACACTTTTTATTTCAGATTTATAAAGTATTTTTATAGATTCAATTTTTAGGATATTATTTATAAGTATACACTACTGTTAAAAGGATTGGGGTCAGTAAGATGTTTTTGAAAGAAGTAATTTATGCTCACCAAAACTGCATTCATTTGGAAAATACAGTAAAAACAATAAAATTGTTAACTAATAAGCTGAAATAACTCTTTTCTATTTTAATACATTTTGAAATGTAAATGATTCCTGTGATGGCAAAGCTGACTGAATTTCAGCATCATTAATCCAGAATTCAGTGTCACATGATCTTCAGAATCATTCTAATATGCTGATTTGCTAAAGAAACATTTATTATTATTATCAATAATGAAAAACGGCCATGATGCGAGTATGTTAATGAATAGAAGGGTCAAAACAACATTTATTTGAAATAGTAATCTTTTGCAACAACGCAAGTGTTGTTGATCAATCTAATGCATTCTTGCTAATTAAAATTTTGAAAGTAATATGTATTTATTTAGAAAAAAAAGTTCTGACCTCAAACCTTTGAACAGTAGTGTATTTTTGAAATAACGTTTTCTTAAAAATGTGTGTAAACACACGCCTAGTTGATATACTCTAATGTTCAAATAAATCAGATTGTTTACGGAAGCTATGTTTGCAAAACAGACTTGTTTAGGAAAAGTTGTGGCTATTAACATACAACCATCCATGTTTACAAAACCCATGGTGACCCATGTGTATGATTGTGTGTAGGAGAGACTATGAGAGTCGGCCGCTGAAGCTGCGTTTGCTCTCAGAGATCCGTGCGTATCCTCACAGGAAGGACCCAAATTGGGTTGCTGAACCTAACGCACCTATAGACTACTGCTATGTGCGGCCCAATCACATCCCTTCTGTCAACTCCATGTGCCAAGACATCTTCTGGCCTGGTAATCATCTTTTCATCCTGTCAAACACAGATTTTGGGTGAAGCTAGGTCCCGATGGAGTAATAGGTTCTTCTGTTTATCAGGTATCGACCTATCAGAGTGCCTCCAGTACCCAGACTTCAGCGTGGTGGTGCTTTACAAGAAAGTTGTCATCGGTTTTGGCTTCATGGTGCCAGATGTGAAATACAACGAGGCCTACATCTCCTTCCTGCTGGTGCATCCTGAATGGAGGCGAGCTGGTATCGCCACATTCATGATCTACCATCTCATTCAGGTGAGTCCAAAATAAATCAACCATGTTGAGTTAACAAGCTTCAGTTGATACAGGAATTTTCTTTTCTCCTCTCTGTAGACCTGCATGGGAAAGGATGTGACCCTACACGTATCGGCGAGCAACCCTGCCATGCTGCTCTACCAGAAGTTCGGCTTCAAGACAGAGGAGTACATCCTGGACTTTTATGATAAATATTACCCGGTGGACAGCAAAGAGTGCAGGCACGCATTCTTCCTGCGCTTACGCCGCTGAGGAGCCTAAGCTTTGGGTTTTGTACGTCGTGTAACTTTGTTGTCATGTGACTCGGATGTCAGTCAGGGAGTGTTTGTTAGTGTTATCACAGTCATATTTGTTGCGTTATTAACCGTTTGAGGCTTAGTGTGATTTATGTGATTTTATTTTATATTTGGTTCAATGTTTAAACCAAAGCGAAGGATTTGTTTTTCCGCATACATACACCAGCATAACTCTCTTCCTTCTGCACCATAAACATAGCTAAATTAGTTTTTAGTAGTTTAAAAAAAAATATTTTTACCACTTTTTTTTGTTTTGTTTTGTTCACACCGTGCTGCCAGGATTTAAAAATGGCGCCCACTGTTAATTACATATCAATGTTTAAGAATTGCGTTGGTCTTTTTTATTATGTTTCTTGTCAAAAGTGCTTTTCAGTGGTTTGGTTACCTATTAAAAAGTTTGACACATAAAGAAATTCTAGATTTAGAATAGAATAAAGATAGTGCTGGTTCGGTCACGCAAAGAGACAACAAACAGAACACAAATAGTATCATGCTTTAGAGCAGCAACAACAGGAGACTCTGGACCGTAGTCCAAAAAGAAGCAGAAATGGTTCTCAAAAGTAGTGCTGTTAAAATGAGTAATCGCATTGAAAAAACGTTTTGTTTACATAATATGTTGTGGGTACTGTGTATGTATAAGTACACACAATACAGCAAGCATTAGAAAATATGCACATTTCAATATATTTTAAATTTCCTATATAATTATATGACATAGGTATATTGATAATAATTCATATTATAAATCTATACTATATAAACATCATTTTTTTAAATATATACCTCGCTTGTGCGTTTATTTATATATACATAAATGGACACAGTACACATACTGTATATCATGTAAACAAAAACTTTTATTTCGGAATGCGATCGTGATTAATCGGTTGACAGCACTCGTCTGAAGATAGAAAGACCAACAGACAAAACGTGCGCAAACATCAAATTGGTAAGATTTGATGACGGAGAAAATCCTGAGTATTGATTCCCAAGTTGCTTTTTTTTTGGACAGGTAAGGGAACTAATTATTGTGTATACTGCTCTCTAAAACTCACTGTTATCAGTATAATTGTCATAAAACTCAAAAGTTGTTCAGAAAACTTTCCCAGACAAAATCCATTCATTTCAATAGAAATCGATTTTGCGTGAAACATTTCGGGTTTTAAGTTGTTTATGCAATTTTGCCTTGTTGACTAAACAAAAACCGTTCGATTTGAATGTGACTTCTGCTGTAGATGTGCAGTATACATGGCAACACTATGAACTTTTTTCTCCCCGTGACATTTAGCTACCTTGACATCACTGTATAAAGTACACGAAGAACTACTGAGTATGGAAGCAACAGATTCAAAAATAAAAAATGTAATTGTGCCATTATTCTCAGAATTCCTCAGACTATTTTAATGCAAATCTGAGTTTACCTCTCGCAATTCTGAGTTAATATAAGGTACTGTCTTACAATTCAGTTTTTTTTAATTGCAAGAAAAAAGTCATAATTGTGAGCAAAATTGCAACTACTTTTTATCATGTGGTGGTACAAGCTGCATAAGGAATTTTAATGTTAGTTAAAAGTAAATATCAATTACATAATGATATAATAATAATCATATTTTCCCTGGAATATGTCAGTTGAGATTGGGTTTGGTTAAAGGGGTCATAGATGCTGATTTCCATTTTCCTTTCTCTTTGGAGTGTTTAAGCTCGTGGTGCAATTAAAGGAGCTTCTGAAAGTTTGCAAAGAAAAAGTCTCAAATCCAAAGAGGTGTTCTTTATAAAAGTTAAGAGTCAAACATGCCTAACTAAAACGGCTCTTTCTAACACGCCCCCAAATACCTACGTCACGATGTGGGAAAGATCTGCATAACGCCGCCCAAATGTTCACCGATAAGAAGAAAGAAGCGTAACTTTGATTCTCGCTGTAATATCGTT
>JADLZN010011643.1:635000-645028 GCA_018155175.1 Sinocyclocheilus anophthalmus | reverse complement strand
ATTTTATTGTTGGCTATTGCTACAAATATAATTCTATCTGGACTTTAATGAGAACTAAATGATATGTAAAATAAGAACGCTTATGATGGAGTCGGCTGTAGTTTGTTTGGTTTTGTTGTAAGACTGACAATGTTTTACAGCCGCGTCCAGAATGAAGAGTGTATTTAATCATGTCACTCTATATACATACATTTAGGGTGATATTAAATGACGTAAACTGTGATATGATATTTTGGCCATATTGCCCATAGACATAATAATGATAATCCTAAATGGCAATTTTTCTTCACTTCAATAAATAAATAAATAAATAAAACTTCAATCAGTTTATTAAACAACATCAACATATTCTAGATCACAGTGGACCGCTGTTAAACTTTTAGGAGCTAACAGTGTGGTTCAGGACAAACAGAGAGACATGTACAAGTGATTCTGGATTTTTGAGCCACATGTCCACAGACCCTCTTCAGCACACTGTGAGTCTGAGCATCAGCAGTGAGTGTGTTTCTGGATCTGGCAGCGCACTGTGAGTCTGAGTGTCAGCAGTGAGTGTGTTTCTGGATCTGCAGCGCACTGTGAGTCTGAGCGTCAGCAGTGAGTGTGTTTCTGGATCTGGCAGCGCACTGTGAGTCTGAGCGTCAGCAGTGTGTTTCTGGATCTGCAGCACACTGTGAGTCTGAGCGTCAGCAGTGAGTGTGCTTCTGGATCTGGCAGCACACTGTGAGTCTGAGCATCAGCAGTGAGTGTGTTTCTGGATCTGGCAGCACACTGAGTCTGAGCGTCAGCAGTGAGTGTGCTTCTGGATCTGGCAGCACACTGTGAGTCTGAGCATCAGCAGTGAGTGTGTTTCTGGATCTGGCAGCACACTGAGTCTGAGCGTCAGCAGTGAGTGTGCTTCTGGATCTGGCAGCACACTGTGAGTCTGAGCATCAGCAGTGAGTGTGTTTCTGGATCTGGCAGCACACTGAGTCTGAGCGTCAGCAGTGAGTGTGCTTCTGGATCTGGCAGCACACTGTGAGTCTGAGCATCAGCAGTGAGTGTGTTTCTGGATCTGGCAGCACACTGAGTCTGAGCGTCAGCAGTGAGTGTGCTTCTGGATCTGGCAGCACACTGTGAGTCTGAGCGTCAGCAGTGAGTGTGTTTCTGGATCTGGCAGCGCACTGTGAGGCTGAGCGTCAGCAGTGAGTGTGTTTCTGGATCTGCAGCGCACTGTGAGTCTGAGCGTCAGCAGAGAGTGTGCTTCTGGATCTGGCAGCACACTGTGAGGCTGAGCGTCAGCAGAGAGTGTGCTTCTGGATCTGGCAGCACACTGTGAGTCTGAGCATCAGCAGTGAGTGTGTTTCTGGATCTAGCAGCGCACTGTGAGTCTGAGCGTCAGCAGAGAGTGTGCTTCTGGATCTGGCAGCACACTGTGAGTCTGAGCATCAGCAGTGAGTGTGTTTCTGGATCTAGCAGCGCACTGTGAGTCTGAGCGTCAGCAGAGAGTGTGCTTCTGGATCTGGCAGCACACTGTGAGTCTGAGCATCAGCAGTGAGTGTGTTTCTGGATCTAGCAGCGCACTGTGAGTCTGAGCGTCAGCAGAGAGTGTGCTTCTGGATCTGGCAGCACACTGTGAGTCTGAGCATCAGCAGTGAGTGTGTTTCTGGATCTGCAGCGCACTGTGAGTCTGAGCGTCAGCAGTGTGTTTCTGGATCTGCAGCACACTGTGAGTCTGAGCGTCAGCAGTGAGTGTGTTTCTGGATCTGGCAGCACACTGTGAGTCTGAGCGTCAGCAGTGAGTGTGTTTCTGGATCTGGCAGCGCACTGTGAGTCTGAGTGTCAGCAGTGAGTGTGTTTCTGGATCTGGCTGGCTTTCATGAGTACTTTGATGGCTCTGGTTCTCATCTCCAGCTCCAGTAACTCCAGCTGCTGAGTCGACGGCTGCTTTGCTGGAGCCCTTTCTTCAGCGGCTGCTTTCTCCGGCGACGCTTCCCTCAGATCTTCGGGCTCAGAGCCAGATGTTGGAGCCAGAATTTCACTCACGCTTCTGTCGATGTCGTGCTGAAGCTCCACTTTGGGCTCGGCGCTGGGAGGCAGAGCTACATCTCCGAGCGCCGCTTCTTCATCTTTGACCGCTTTATGACCCTCAATGTCACTGTCGTCAATGTCTGCATTGATGCTGAGAACGTCACTGTCTTTTCCAGAACGGCGCTGACAAAACACACACACACACAGGACAGACAGACAGACAGACACACAACACACACACACACACACACACAAACACACACACACAGACGATTACACACACACACACACACAGACACAGGAGCAGAGACAACACCACAGGGTTTGTTTTTGAGAAATTGGGGGACCACCATCGGGTCAGGTTTGCTTACTGTAAAGACCGTATAGTCTATGCCCTACACCCACCCCTACCCCTAAACCGACCACTCAAAGGAGACTTGTGCTATTTCAGATGTTCCGCTACAATCCATTCTGGTGATTTATAAGAGTTTTGAAAAGGGGACATGGGGTAAGTCCTGAAAAGTCACCGTCTCCTGTAAAACTGATATCATAACTTTGTCATATACAAATTAGTCCGCCTTTTTCACAGACACACCAGACACACACACACTACCCCCCCCCCCACCCCCCCCCCCCCCCCCCCCCCCCCCCCCCCCCCCCCCCCCCCCCCCCCCCCCCCCCCCCCCCCCCCCCCCCCCCCCCCCCCCCCCCCCCCCCCCCCCCCCCCCCCCCCCCCCCCCCCCCCCCCCCCCCCCCCCCCCCCCCCCCCCCCCCCCCCCCCCCCCCCCCCACTGACACAGACACGGACACAAACACACGCACGGACACCCCACACAAACGTACGGGACACACACACACACACACGGCACGGACAACACCCACACAACACACACACACACACACACACCACACGCAAACAACACACACACACACACACAAAAAGAGGACAGCCACCGAACACAGAAAAACCCACACACGGACCACACACAGGAACATACACGGATTCAACACAGACAGGAACACACAGCCCCGGACACAACACAGGGACAGACAGGCACCAGACACAGACACCAGACAGACACGGACACCCATACAGACCGGACACACACACAGGACACAGACACACAAACACGGCTTACACACAAGGTTTGTTTTTTGAGGAAAGTGAGGAAATCCCACAGGCATAATCGGTTTTATTACGGTAAGACCGTAATTATTATTGCCTACACCACCTACCCCTAAAACTACCCTCACAGCGAAACTTTGTGATATTTTCAGATTTTCAATTACACTCCAATTCTGTGTGATTGTTTAAGCGTTTTGAAACATGGGGGAATGTGGGTAATGTCCGACAGTCACCTTCTCCTTGAATACCTGTATACCATTGTGTCATTATACCCATTTAGTCCTCATTTTGTCACAGACCACACAGACACACAGAGGGGACACCGGGACACACACACACACAGACAACCCAACCAAACACGGACAAACAACAACAAGGACAAACACACACACACACAGACAAACACACACGGACACACCACAACCACACACACACACACACAAACAAAAAAAAACACACACACACACACACACCACACCACAAACACAATGAAGCCTGATTTTGACACTCATTAAAAAACTCAGAAAACCACAGTCGGATCTATTACGGAGTTCTTACCTGCTATATTTGACTATATTTGAGTCTGGCTTGGTAAAAAGGTCGTCAGATGAACGACATTCTGAATATGTCCGCTTCAAAGCAAAGGACAACAAGTTTACTTTTCGTTTCCTGTAAAATGAAAGTAATTGTATTGTATCAATAATGCAAGCAAACTCGCAAAGGAACTCAGGCAGCTGAATATTCAGATCTTGGTTTAGAGAATTCTGGCGTGCCTTTGACTCAAGGACGGTTTATCTTCATTCCTCCATGGAAATTAAAGCTTCTCTCTCATCAAACATCATAAGCATTTGGATTAAAAAAAATGTAATGGTTGGCTATTGCTACAAATATAATTCTATCTGGACTTTAATGAGAACTAAATGATATGTAAAATAAGAACGCTTATGATGGAGTCGGCTGTAGTTTGTTTGGTTTTGTTGTAAGACTGACAATGTTTTACAGCCGCGTCCAGAATGAAGAGTGTATTTAATCATGTCACTCTATATACATACATTTAGGGTGATATTAAATGACGTAAACTGTGATACGAGATTTTGGCCATATTGCCCATAGACATAATGCTGATCATCCTAAATGGCAATTTTTCTTCACTTCAATAAATAAATAAATAAATAAACTTCAATCAGTTTATTATAACAACATCAACCATATTCTAGATCCACAGTGACCGCTTGTTAAACTTTTAGGAGCTAACAGTGTGGTTCAGGACAAACAGAGAGACATGTACAAGTGATTCTGGATTTTTGAGCCACATGTCCACAGACCCTCTTCAGCACACTGTGAGTCTGAGCATCAGCAGTGAGTGTGTTTCTGGATCTGGCAGCACACTGTGAGTCTGAGCGTCAGCAGTGAGTGTGTTTCTGGATCTAGCAGCGCACTGTGAGTCTGAGCGTCAGCAGTGAGTGTGTTTCTGGATCTGGCAGCGCACTGTGAGTCTGAGCGTCAGCAGTGTGTTTCTGGATCTGCAGCGCACTGTGAGTCTGAGCGTCAGCAGTGAGTGTGTTTCTGGATCTGGCAGCGCACTGTGAGTCTGAGCGTCAGCAGTGAGTGTGTTTCTGGATCTGGCAGCACACTGTGAGTCTGAGCGTCAGCAGTGAGTGTGTTTCTGGATCTGGCAGCGCACTGTGAGTCTGAGCGTCAGCAGTGAGTGTGTTTCTGGATCTGGCAGCACACTGTGAGTCTGAGCGTCAGCAGTGAGTGTGCTTCTGGATCTGGCAGCACACTGTGAGTCTGAGCATCAGCAGTGAGTGTGTTTCTGGATCTAGCAGCGCACTGTGAGTCTGAGCGTCAGCAGTGAGTGTGTTTCTGGATCTGGCAGCACACTGTGAGTCTGAGCATCAGCAGTGAGTGTGTTTCTGGATCTGGCAGCACACTGTGAGTCTGAGCATCAGCAGTGTGTTTCTGGATCTGCAGCACACTGTGAGTCTGAGTGTCAGCAGTGAGTGTGTTTCTGGATCTGGCAGCGCACTGTGAGGCTGAGCGTCAGCAGTGAGTGTGTTTCTGGATCTGCAGCGCACTGTGAGTCTGAGCGTCAGCAGTGAGTGTGCTTCTGGATCTGGCAGCACACTGTGAGGCTGAGCGTCAGCAGAGAGTGTGCTTCTGGATCTGGCAGCACACTGTGAGGCTGAGCGTCAGCAGTGAGTGTGTTTCTGGATCTAGCAGCGCACTGTGAGTCTGAGCGTCAGCAGAGAGTGTGCTTCTGGATCTGGCAGCACACTGTGAGTCTGAGCGTCAGCAGTGAGTGTGCTTCTGGATCTGGCAGCACACTGTGAGTCTGAGCGTCAGCAGTGAGTGTGCTTCTGGATCTGGCAGCACACTGTGAGTCTGAGCGTCAGCAGTGAGTGTGCTTCTGGATCTGGCAGCACACTGTGAGTCTGAGCGTCAGCAGTGAGTGTGCTTCTGGATCTGGCAGCACACTGTGAGTCTGAGCGTCAGCAGTGAGTGTGCTTCTGGATCTGGCAGCACACTGTGAGTCTGAGCGTCAGCAGTGTGTTTCTGGATCTGCAGCACACTGTGAGTCTGAGCGTCAGCAGTGAGTGTGCTTCTGGATCTGGCAGCACACTGTGAGTCTGAGCATCAGCAGTGAGTGTGTTTCTGGATCTAGCAGCGCACTGTGAGTCTGAGCGTCAGCAGAGAGTGTGCTTCTGGATCTGGCAGCACACTGTGAGTCTGAGCATCAGCAGTGAGTGTGTTTCTGGATCTAGCAGCGCACTGTGAGTCTGAGCGTCAGCAGTGAGTGTGCTTCTGGATCTGGCAGCACACTGTGAGTCTGAGCGTCAGCAGTGAGTGTGTTTCTGGATCTGGCTGGCTTTCATGAGTACTTTGATGGCTCTGGTTCTCATCTCCAGCTCCAGTAACTCCAGCTGCTGAGTCGACGGCTGCTTTGCTGGAGCCCTTTCTACAGCGGCTGCTTTCTCCGGCGACGCTTCCCTCAGATCTTCGGGCTCAGAGCCAGATGTTGGAGCCAGAATTTCACTCACGCTTCTGTCGATGTCGTGCTGAAGCTCCACTTTGGGCTCGGCGCTGGGAGGCAGAGCTTCATCTCCGAGCGCCACTTCTTCAGCTTTGACCACTTTATGACCCTCAATGTCACTGTCGTCAATGTCTGCATTGATGCTGAGAACGTCACTGTCTTCTCAAGAACTGCGCTGACCCACACAAACAACACACACAGCCAGAACAGACAGACACACACACACACACACACCCACACAGACAGACACACACACACACACACACAGTTTTTTTTTTGTGAAAAGTGGGGACATCACATAGGCGTAATGGTTTTTATTCTGTACAAACCGTATTTTCTATTGCCTACACCAACCCTACCCCTAAAACCTACCCCTCACAGGAAACTTTCTGCATTTTCAGATTTCGTGACACTCCATTGTGTGATTTATAAGCGTTTTGAAAAGTGGGGACATGCGGGTAATGTCCTGAAAAGTCACCTTCACCTTGTAATACCTATGTCATACCTTTGTCATTATACAAATTTATGTCCTCATTTGTCACAGACCCCACAGACACACACACAACACACACGGACCCAGACAGGACACAAACACACGCACGGAACACATCACACACGTACGGACACCACAAACACACACACAGACACACACACATACGGACACACAGAAACAGCCACAGACACAGAAAAAAACACGGACACACACAGACAGACAGAAACAAGACAACAGACCACACATAACAGACACGGGACACACACACAACAGGTTTGTTTTTGTGAAAAGTGGGGACATCCCATATAGGCGTAATGGTTTTTCTACTGTAAAGACCGTATATTCTATTGCCCTACACAAACCCTACACCTAAACCTACCCCTCACAGGAGACTTTGTGCTATTTCAGATTTCAATACACTCCATTCTGTGTGATAAGCGTTTTGAAAAGTGGGGACATCGGGTAATGTCCTGAAAAGTCACCTTTCTCCTTGTAATACCTATGTCATACCTTGTCATATAAAAATTTATGTCCTCATTGGTCAACAAGACACACAGGACACACACACACACACCCAGACAAAACCCCAGGACACACACACACACAGACAAACACACACGGACACACACACACAGACACACACACACACACAGACAAACACACCACAACAACACAACCACACAATGAGCCTGATTTACACTCATTAAAACACTCAGAAACAGCAGTCTGCATCTATACGGAGTTCTTTACCTTGCTATATTTGACTATATTTGAGTCTTTGCTTTGTAAAATGTAGTCAGATGAACAGACATTTTGAATATGTCCGTTCAAAGCAAAGGACAACCAGTTTACTTTTCTTTCCTGTAAAATGAAAGTTAATTGTATCTGTATCAATAATGCAAGCAAACTCTCAAAGAATCTCAGGCAGCTGAAATATTCAGATTGTTGTTTAGATGAATTCTGCAGTGCCTTTGACTCAAGGACAGGTTTATCTTCATTCCTCTGGAAATTAAAGCTCTCTCTCATCAAACATCATAAGAATTTGGATTAAAAAAAATGTATTGTTGGCTATTGCTACAAATATAATTCTATCTGGACTTTAATGAGAACTAAATGATATGTAAAATAAGAACACTTATGATGGAGTCGGCTGTTGTTTGTTTGGTTTTGTTGTAAGACTGACAATGTTTTACAGCCGCATCCAGAATGAAGAGTATATTTAATCATGTCACTCTATATACATACATTTAGGGTGATATTAAATGACGTAAACTGTGATACGATATTTTGGCCATATTGCCCATAGACATAATAATGATAATCCTAAATGGCAATTTTTCTTCACTTCAAAAAATAAATAAATAAACTTCAATCAGTTTATTATAACAACATCAACCATATTCTAGATCCACAGCGACCGCTTGTTAAACTTTTAGGAGCTAACAGTGTGGTTCAGGACAAACAGAGAGACATGTTCAAGTGATTCTGGATTTTTGAGCCACATGTCCACAAACCCTCTTCAGCACACTGTGAGTCTGAGCATCAGCAGTGAGTGTGTTTCTGGATCTGGCAGCACACTGTGAGTCTGAGCGTCAGCAGTGAGTGTGTTTCTGGATCTGCAGCGCACTGTGAGTCTGAGCGTCAGCAGTGAGTGTGTTTCTGGATCTGGCAGCACACTGTGAGTCTGAGCATCAGCAGTGAGTGCGTTTCTGGATCTGGCAGCACACTGTGAGTCTGAGCATCAGCAGTGAGTGTGTTTCTGGATCTAGCAGCGCACTGTGAGTCTGAGCGTCAGCAGAGAGTGTGCTTCTGGATCTGGCAGCACACTGTGAGTCTGAGCATCAGCAGTGAGTGTGTTTCTGGATCTAGCAGCGCACTGTGAGTCTGAGCGTCAGCAGAGAGTGTGCTTCTGGATCTGGCAGCACACTGTGAGTCTGAGCATCAGCAGTGAGTGTGTTTCTGGATCTAGCAGCGCACTGTGAGTCTGAGCGTCAGCAGTGAGTGTGCTTCTGGATCTGGCAGCACACTGTGAGTCTGAGCATCAGCAGTGAGTGTGTTTCTGGATCTGGCAGCGCACTGTGAGGCTGAGCGTCAGCAGTGAGTGTGTTTCTGGATCTGGCAGCACACTGTGAGGCTGAGCATCAGCAGTGAGTGCGTTTCTGGATCTGGCAGCACACTGTGAGTCTGAGCGTCAGCAGTGAGTGCGTTTCTGGATCTGGCAGCGCACTGTGAGTCTGAGTGTCAGCAGTGAGTGTGTTTCTGGATCTGGCAGCACACTGTGAGGCTGAGCGTCAGCAGTGAGTGTGTTTCTGGATCTGGCAGCACACTGTGAGTCTGAGCATCAGCAGTGAGTGTGTTTCTGGATCTGGCAGCACACTGTGAGGCTGAGCGTCAGCAGTGAGTGTGTTTCTGGATCTGGCAGCACACTGTGAGGCTGAGCGTCAGCAGAGAGTGTGCTTCTGGATCTGGCAGCACACTGTGAGTCTGAGCATCAGCAGTGAGTGTGTTTCTGGATCTAGCAGCGCACTGTGAGTCTGAGCGTCAGCAGAGAGTGTGCTTCTGGATCTGGCAGCACACTGTGAGTCTGAGCATCAGCAGTGAGTGTGTTTCTGGATCTAGCAGCGCACTGTGAGTCTGAGCGTCAGCAGAGAGTGTGTTTCTGGATCTGGCAGCACACTGTGAGGCTGAGCGTCAGCAGAGAGTGTGCTTCTGGATCTGGCTGGCTTTCATGAGTGCTTTGATGGCTCTGGCTCTCATCTCCAGCTCCAGTAACTCCAGCTGCTGAGTCGACGGCTGCTTCGCTGGAGCCCTTTCTTCAGCGGCTGCTTTCTCCGGCGACGCTTCCCTCAGATCTTCGGGCTCAGAGCCAGATGTCGGAGCCAGAATTTCACTCACGCTTCTGTCGATGTCGTGCTGAAGCTCCACTTTGGGCTCGGCGCTGGGAGGCAGAGCTTCATCTCCGAGCGCCACTTCTTCAGCTTTGACCACTTTATGACCCTCAATGTCACTGTCGTCAATGTCTGCATTGATGCTGAGAACGTCACTGTCTTCTCCAGAACCTGCACCTGACACACACAGACACACACACGGACACACACACAAAGGACAGACAGGACACACAACCACCAGACACAACACACAACACACAGGACGACAGCCAGACACACACCACGGACAGGACAGACAACACACACACAGACAGACAACACACACATCACACACACAGACAGACAACACACACATCACACACACAGACAGACAACACACACACAGACAGACAGACAGACAGACACAAACAAGGACACACAGACAGACAGACA
The DNA here is from genome assembly GCA_018155175.1 of Sinocyclocheilus anophthalmus. Taxonomy (NCBI): domain Eukaryota; kingdom Metazoa; phylum Chordata; class Actinopteri; order Cypriniformes; family Cyprinidae; genus Sinocyclocheilus; species Sinocyclocheilus anophthalmus. Next base: position 635,048 of record JADLZN010011643.1, on the reverse strand, counting down.
CAGACACACACAAACACACACACACCCACACACACACAGACACACACA
>JADLZN010011643.1:585000-630000 GCA_018155175.1 Sinocyclocheilus anophthalmus | reverse complement strand
GTAGCTGATTATAGATATACCTCAAATTTCGCCCTCTTTTCCATACTGCCCCATCATCAGCAAATAATGACATACCAAAACTCCCTTTCAATTTACAAAATATATCATTTATCATCACATTAAATAACACTGGACTGATTACACTACTTTAATTGATTTATACACTCCTGCCTTCTTTCCCTCCTGCATCTCTCCGCTGCAGCGCCGGCGCACGCCAGTGACGTCACAGATCAGCCTGTCCAATCAGAGGAGCCGGAAGCAGCGCGTCACCCGAGTCATTGTTTGGAGGACAGTTTCTAATAGCATGGTCTCCCCTTTTTGTTGGTATGTAATTATAATATCTCTAAACTACCTATTAAATGATCAAACTTCCACAAGCAGATGCTATTGACCTTGCACTTAATATATAAACACAACTTCAGTCCCCACCGTTATTTTATCTGGAATAACCATGATATCTGCTATAAAAATAAATCTATATTTTCTCCTGATTGGTTTAAAAATAATATTTTTTTGGTTTCTCAGCTTTTAAACAGTAATGGTTATTTACTTTCTTATTCGGAGTTCTTAAGAAAACATTGTATTCCTGTCACCCCACCTGATTTTGCCATAGTTATGGAGGCATTCCCAGTGGAGCGACTGCACTATCAGAAACCTCTGTTCTGTACCCTCCTTTATTTCCCTGACTAATCCCTGTGAAACAGTGAGAGGGAAAATGTGCTTTGTGCTCAGCCCTTCTTTCAGGAATAAAGATTCGACATCTTTTTCAGAATGATATAACTACTGTTCCTTCTGTTGTATTTCACTGGAGTAATTATCTTCATGATATTCCTTGGAAGAGTGTGTGGTCGTAACCCAATACATATTTAATTACGAACAAGGTTAAAGAGGTATCCTTTAAATTGCTACATCGAGTTTACCCTGTGAATGTTTAGATTAAAAAGATGCTTCCGGAGAAGGATCCTCTCTGTTGCTTTGTGGAAAGGTGGATGATTCTGCCTCGCTCTCTTTTTTTTTTTTTTTGGAATGTACCCATGTACCAAGTTTTTTTGTTCTTCTCTCTTAGACAATTTGTCTTTGTTGTACAAGGATGTTTTATTGTTTGGTAATAGTTTCTAATAAATCTTTTGTTTGCTAGGCAAATGTTTATACATAAGTGCACATTTTTGTCTGTAAAGCCCCTATTTCTTATATTTTGTAAAGATCTGAAGTATTACTTGGAAACAATATCTACCTCCAGCAATGTTAAAGCCTTAAAACCGATAACATTGTGTGCATCTTATAATATTGGTTCTTTCCTTTAATCTACAGTTGACTGAATGCTCTGTGACCTTCTGCCTGGCTGTTAAAAAGTGCCTTTTGAGGCACCTTTACTTTATATAATGTAATTTATATTACCCCTGGCCCTGTATGTTTGTTTTTTTTTTGTTTTGTGATTTTGTATATTTTTGTGTACTTGTTGCTAATCCTAATAAAGGAAGAAGAGAGAGAGAAAAAAACATTTCTAATAGCATCTCCACTGCTCTGTGTTCACCTCAACACACTGCTTCAGTGTCGATTCATCTCGCTGTGTTTTAATGCCTCCTCATATAAGACAACCTGAGTGAATAAAACAATTCCTCTGAGTAAGTTAGCAAATATGACAACTCTACACACTTCAATAGATGCTAATGTTTAGCTTTATCTCTGCAGAGAAAACATTAAACGGGTTTCTGCAGGATTTTAAGCTCAAATTTAAGACTTTTAAGGACTCTGCACAAAATGTACAAGAACAGCACACGAGCGGGCACAGTGTTATAATAGCACTGTATTCAACTGTAACAATACTGTAAAAGCTTCACTTACAGTCCAGACACACGCTTTCACAAAAACTAAACGTTTTATAAAATGATAAGCTTTACATTTCAGCTTTAACCCTTGTAAGAACTGGATGCGCCAACGTATGATACTATATTAAACACTAAACAATTATAATAAGCCTCTTATTATACAATAAATACATAAATCAGCGGTGTGCGATATTGACAGAACTATGGAACTGGATAATTTACAGAGGATGTGAGCTGATAACGATAACTTGTGTGTTATTGTGCTGATATCTTAAGCACTACCGTGGACCGCCGACTGCATTGTTTGATATGCTTCAGATTCTGTGCTCAGTTCACAGCAGGGATAGAAACTCATTATAACTAGTTTTATGGGCGTTTCTTCTAAAAGTGTGCTCCATCTCTTGAGTCTAATTCTTGCATCGGGGCCGTTACCGAGCAAATGAACTCTGTATCAACCGAATGAATCTGTGCAGCGCAGAGGAAACCCAGCAGCTGCGTCTGAAGCGTGTTTAGATGCGTTTACACACTCTAACCTGCAGTTACAAACACATGAATACTGTTCAGACATAAAACATTGAAAACTGATGTTTGAAATTATTTTAAAAACGAAATGTCGAGATTAAAGCCGCCAGCAGTGGCAGCGAGTCACTGTTAGTAAGTGAGTCACTGTGACTGAACCCAATCATTTAAACGCTTGATTCATTCAGGAACCAAACACTGTCCTGTTGCTCAGAGACGCAGAACAGCTGTGGCTGTGTTTGGAATGATTTCTGTTGGAGACATAGTGCAGAACATGTCTAAAACGTAAGTCTGTTAATATTAACGTATAGTTTACTGAACTGTTGTAATCATGCTGACTTTTGGAGAAAACCCCGGCACTTTTCGTGTGATATTAACTATATGAAATGATATAAAGATATACATGTTCTGCAGGGCCGTGCAGAGAGCTGTGGAGGGGCAGGTGCTCGGTATAAAGAGACACATGGAGCAGGGCTTTAATCGAGCTGAGCTCTTGCTGAGACGTGCATCGACACGGATGCTTCTGTATTAATACAGCAAATGCCGTGATGCAGTTTTGAAAAAGAAACATAACAGAAAAGACCATTTCAAGTTTAAAAGATAAATAAATAGTTCTTTGCACCTCTTAATTACTCTGAAAATAGAAACGGATAATAAAAGTTCAAAGCAATAGTTGTTTAGTCAGATAACATAAAGACACCCTTTAAACGTTTCTCAATCAAACAGCAGCAACGAGAGAAAACAGGCATCTGTGTTTATATTGCTGTGTGAAGAACGAGCTGCATTTTTTAATTCGTCTCCTGCACTTTATTCGGGCGTGTGTTCACGTAGAGGTTTCTAGATTTAAATTCAGAGAGACAGTATGATAGTCTATGCACGACCTGAGGCTTTATTCGTATCCAAAACGAGGAGAAGTGAATACCTGGATGCAGTGTGTGTTTAATTCCTCCTCGACGCCGGAGGGCGCTCTCGAGCAGAAAGCCCAAAACAGACTCATAGAAGGAATAACTCATGACCTGCAGGAATCACCAATATGAGCAAAAGCATCCGGATCCTGCAGCTGAGCTGAATAACAAGCAGAAGAAACATGAAGACGATAAACACACGATTGCGAAAATATACGGTTTATGTGTGTTCAGGTAATAAACTATAGGAATAATGCAGTACTGATTTAACTGAATTAACACTAGTCAAAATTATAATTCAAGATATCTCTAACTGGTGTTTGACTAGTCATAATTATATTGCAGATATCTTTAATTCATGATTTCTTAAAGAAAACACAAAATACAGTTGTAGATGTCTTGAATTGGAATTCTTCCTAGTCAAAACTCGTTTAAAGATATCTGTAATTTAATTATGGATATCTCAATCTGATTTTTGACTAGGAAGATCTTTCTTTGGAGACATCTGCATTTAGCTTTGTGACTAGGAAGCATTTCAATGTAGATATCTGGAATTAACAATGTGACGAGTCAACATTCCTTTATAGATATCTAAAATGTGCATGCAAATACACCTTTGTTAAGCCCCACCTTAAACATTTTATTAACCAATCCTAGCTTGGAAACTGTTGTCATCCGCCATTTTGTCTAAGAGTTGTATATTAAAAGTCCTGCGTCTTTGGGTCATTTTAAACTGTTTAATACAGCAGTAATTCAAAAGTATGGAAATAAAAATATAGCTGGAGCATGTGTAAAAGTGGTAGAATACACAGAGAGGACTCAGACAGGCTTTTGTCCTATTCTCGTAATGTTGAGACGTGTGTGCTGTGGATTAAATTGTGTTAGTCTTTATTTACAAACGAACACATGTAAATCAGTAGCTAAGGATTTGTATAGGCCTCAAGTCAGCTGTTGCAACATTTGATATAATATTAAAAGAGTACATTGGCGCTCATCATTGAACACAGCAGATTATCATCATCGTGGATCTCTTGCTATAATAAAATGCAATACTCCCAGCTTGTGTGCGTTTCCTATGATGAAGGCTCGTTTCCTCCACTAAAGAAAGTAATCTTAATAAATAATAGCGACTTTGTTCCTCAGAATTGCGATCAGCTAACACAATGCAAAGATTGTAGTTATAAAGTTTATAATGCCATTGTTATGATCTCACACTTCTGAGAAAAAAAAAAAATTGTAGAAAAAGATGCAAATTACTTTTATTTTTTTATTGCATGGCGGAAAACAAGCTTGGCAGCACGACACTAAGGTAAACCTGAATCCATGCACAACGAATGTACCCAATAATAAATGTCATCAACGCCAGGTTAAAATTTTATCAAATGTAATCTTTTTTAAATCAGCCTTCATGTTTTTGACTGCATTGATTCTGAAGCATTGTTCTTTGTCATGCATTTATTTTACTATTTTTCCGGTTTTTATTGTATAAGTTCTTCATTAGGTCTAAACGTATAATAATAAATTGCAGGACGAGGCGGGTTGCGGGTTTCGCCTTTAGTGAACATTACACTGCATGTGGTCCGTTTTGCAACACGAGTCAACAAAATTAAATAACAGGCCTTCACACATGCAAGCTGGAGACTTTACCAATATGGCTGCTCATACACGATTTATGTAAATATCATCCTGTAGCTTTTCTCTCCTTGACAAGAAGAAGCACGCAGACACTGTTGTTAGCAGTTACACAACATTAGACTGGGAGGAGCTGAGTAAATTTTGTCTCACGTCACACAACACCACATTCGACTAGGAGAAGGTACGATTCAGATATCTTCAAATATAATTGTGACTAGTCGAAACTTAATTAGAGATATCTCTAATTACCTTTGTGTATGTGTGAGGCGTCTATTGAAGATATCTATGACGTTATTACAGATATCTTAAATGGAGTTTTGATTAGTCATAAAGTATTTAGAGATATCTCTAATCCTATTTCTTACTAGTGCAATTATAATTGTAGATATCTCTAATTGTCATTGTGACTAGTCGAATTACAATTATGACTCGTCAAAATACAATTGTTCCCATCTTAAATTATATTTATGGATAGTCAAAACAAACTTTAAATGCTAAAACGGCTTGCCATATGCTGCTGCTGCTGTGGAATCAAACCTGAGATGACAGAGGCATTATCACGAATCTATGATAATCTCAAAGAGCGGTGGACGCTTCTGATTCGTGTTTTCAGACTGAACTACACCCGTGTGTGATTTGGAAACTCGAAGTATCACGAGAGGAACGAGGGTCGGGAGCGACGAGCAAAACACCATTAAACCCATGATAAACCAGGCATTTGTGCATACAGTGGGGATAATTACTGATTATAAGACCCTTATATCTTTCCTTCGTTTAGGCGTTGCGTTGCATCGCGCCGAGTAAACCTAAACCCATGTCTGCATTTGTGATCGGAGAAATGCCAAAAAACAAGCGCTACTCTACACTGCCCAAAAAAAACTCACGTTTGAATCGTCAGTGGAAAATTCTTTAAATATAAAAAAACATACTTACAGGCTGTGAGTCAGACCAGCCGGCATTGTAGTCTAACTCCAGGATCAGGAAACAGTCCTCCATAAAATCCGTGATGCACACATCTGACTATTTGGGTTGAAGTGTTCTGGAACAGTGTTGTAAATACAACTTAACCACTGATTTCTAGTCGTGTCCTCTTTTGGAAGACCAAACAAAGTAGTTAAACTTTCACAACGAAACACAGCATCACACACAGCGGGCTAGAGTGAGCAGAGGCGGCGGGCTTGAGATACAGCACTAAGTCATGATTAAAAACGAAACACAGCGTCTTCACGACATGACGGCAGCAACAATACTACAGCAAGAATAAAATGTACGCCTTCTTTCTTTGCGTGAACATTTGGGCGGCGTTATGCAAATCTTCCCACATAGTGATGTAGACATGTGGGGGTGTGTTAGAAGGAGGAAGTTTTGGTAGACGTGTGTGGCTGACTCTACTTTGATATAAAGCATCTCTCCAGATTTGAAACTTTAGTCTTCGCAAATTTACAGATATCTTCTTTCTGCACCAGCGCCTTGTAACAACGCCAAGAGAAGAAACATTGAAAATCGAATTCACATGACCACTTAATGTTTCTAGTAATAATGAGGGATTCATAAAACGCAGAAAAAAACAAAGCTTCACTACCATTTCAAGGGCAACCTACATTCCTCGTTATATTGAGCGTTCCAGCAGAAACTCTCTGGTTCAGTGTGATTGTGTGGCTCTGAAAAGAGCCTTTGGGGGTCCTGCGCTGCTGCAGCGGCGGGTTAAGCGCGCTCTCCGCGGATGCGGCGGGCCAGCTGGATGTCTTTGGGCATGATGGTGACTCTCTTGGCGTGGATGGCGCACAGGTTGGTGTCCTCAAACAGACCGACCAGATAAGCCTCGCTGGCCTCCTGCAGGGCCATGACAGCGGAGCTCTGGAAGCGCAGGTCCGTCTTGAAGTCCTGAGCGATCTCTCGCACCAGACGCTGGAAAGGCAGTTTGCGGATCAGCAGCTCGGTGGACTTCTGATAGCGGCGGATCTCTCGGAGAGCCACGGTCCCGGGCCTGTAACGGTGGGGCTTCTTGACGCCGCCGGTGGCCGGGGCGCTCTTCCGGGCGGCTTTAGTAGCGAGCTGCTTCCTCGGGGCTTTGCCGCCGGTGGACTTACGAGCCGTCTGCTTGGTTCTTGCCATCGCTGCAGTCTGACTTCTTTCAGTCTTCGAGCGTTGAAAGTAACAATCTCTGCAACACAGCTGCTTTTAAAGCGTCTCAGGATGGCGTCAGGGTGCAGGAGCTTGTGATTGGCTGATGTGTGACGTCTGCACACGACTGCTAGCCAATGACTGCGGCTCTAGTTTTCAAACAGACGGAGGAACTGTGTCTCCCGCTCAAGATGCTTTGTACTGTTTACATCTTTTGCGAGTAAATCACTTTTCATTACATTTTACTTCTCTTTATACTCTTTTTGGAATATTTCCTTATTCACATTATTTCCAAAGATTGTGTCGAGCTCGGTTTAGAATATAGATTATTTTCGTCTGCATGCAAGCATTGTAAGCAAATTAAATCTGCCTACCCTTAAATTAACATCTTATTAAACGGTCTTTTATAGAGATCTCGCACTGCAATTAAACAGGTTTTATTAGGATATATACTTATTTTTACAGTCAAGTTTAGAAGTGAGAAACTTTATATTGTTCATGTGCTAAACACTAATAAGTTACTTGGTTTTAATTTAATTATCAAAAGCGTTGTGATTCAAGCAAAATTGCTCTGTGAGAGATAAAATGGGTGGCTCTTAAAAGAGCCTTTGTGTTCCAGAAACAGACTAGAACGCGTCTACTTGGCTTTGGCGGGCTTCTCGCTCTTCTTGGGCAGCAGCACGGCCTGGATGTTGGGCAGCACGCCGCCCTGAGCGATGGTCACTCGGCCCAGGAGTTTGTTCAGCTCCTCATCATTGCGCACCGCCAGCTGCAGGTGACGGGGGATGATGCGGGTCTTCTTGTTGTCTCTGGCGGCGTTTCCAGCCAGCTCCAGGATCTCAGCGGTCAGGTACTCGAGCACAGCCGCCAGATAGACGGGAGCTCCGGCACCGACGCGCTGAGCGTAGTTACCTTTGCGGAGAAGCCTGTGAACACGACCGACGGGGAACTGCAGCCCTGCTCTGGAGGAGCGACTCTTGGCCTTCGCTCTCGCCTTGCCGCCGGTTTTGCCTCTTCCACTCATTCTCAGTTGTATAAATTCTGGACGTTTGAATTTTTAATATCGCAGAAATGAATCCGTGAGTCCCGCTCTACTGTATTTAAACGAGCGTACCAGTCTCCCATTGGTTTAGAGTCTGTAAGATTTCGAACCAATCACTGAACTTCCCTCCAACAACCGCCGCCAAAGCCACGCCCACTTTATGACTGCTTCAGTTAGACACAGATATTCATAACTTCAAAGGCAGAAGCGATATAAGACACTTTTTAAGTATTTGCGATATAAAATTCAGTCGCCAGACCTTAAATATACTGATGTGAGGACAGAAAAATAAAAATAAATAAAAAGCAACATTTTGCTCATTTGAAAGATGTGTGTTAGGACCGAGGGCACAGTAATACTGTCGCTTTTGGGGGAAACTTCAAGCGCATATTAATACTTGTTCTTAGGATATGCTCTTAAACTAGAAGGAAAATGAGGTTGTGTAAAATAAAGGCAGGTAAGAAACTTGAGTTGCAACAGATTTGAAGCAAAAGCATGTCAAGCAATTTGGGAACTCCATCAATCAAATCTATGTGTGTGAAAATATTCAGATGTAATCTCCTTTGTAATCGTTAACATTTTCATAAGTAACTTTTTTTTTCTCAGTAACTGTCACAGATTAGGTTACATTTATTTTGTAATCAAATTACATAATTCTGTTACATGTAACTAGTTACTCCCCAACCTGGATCAATTATTTTGCACTGGAACATGTCTAAAAAAAATCAAAAAATAAAATAAAAATAAAAAACCTAATATTTGCCATTAACATCTCTAATGCAATGTTATACCGTCTTTGCCCACATTCTTGTGTCATTTTCAGTCAGAAGACACTCATTCATCAAATAAAAAAAAACATAAACATAAGAAAATGTTTCCCTACATGCGGTGTCTTGCTTTAAATGATGAGCAGTCTTGTTTGGAGTGAATTTATTAGTATTTATTTGGATATGGAAGTGTAACAACAATTAAAGTGTTATGTGTTTCTGTACAGCAGCGCTCACCTTTGTTCTTTAATTAGGTTATGAAGTACTATCTTCATTGCATGCCTATATATTATTCCAGTTATTGACAGTTCAATAATACTGGTGCTGGCCCACCTGAAGGACAACACTGGACCCTTGCTGGATCCTCTTCAGTTTGCCTACAGAGCAAACAGGTCTGTGGACGATGCAGTAAACATGGGACTGCATTATGTTCTGCAACATCTAGACAGACCAGGGACTTATGTGAGGATCCTGTTCGTGGACTTCAGCTTGGCCTTTAACAATATCATCCCAAACCTCCTCCTGCCCAAAAACTATCTCAGCTCTCCGTGCCCACATCCGTCTTTCAGTGGATCACCAGCTTCCTGACAGAAAGGCAGCAGCTAGTGAGGCTGGGAAAAAACACATCCAGCACCCGTACGATCAGCACTGGAGCTCCTCAGGGTTGTGTTCTCTCTCCACTGCTCTTCTCCCTGTACACCAACGACTGCACATCTAAAGACCCCTCTGTCAAGCTCCTGAAGTTCGCAGAAGACACTACAGTCATCGGTCTCATCAAGGACGGTGACGAGTGGCTTCAGACAGGAGGTCGAGCAGCTGGCTGTATGGTGCAGTCTCAACAACCTGGCGCTCGACACGCTAAAAACTGTGGAGATGACCGGGGACTTCAGGAGAATCCCCCCTGCACTCCCCCACTCACCATCATGGACAGCACGGTGACTGCAGTGGAGTCATTCAGGTTCCTGGGCACCACAATCTATCAGGACCTGAAGTGGGACACTCACAAAGACTACATTGCAAAAAAGGCCCAGCAGAGGTCGTACTTCCTTCGCCAGCTGAGGAAATACAACCTGCCACAGGAGCTGCTTAAACAGTTCTACTCCGCCATCATTGAATCAGTCCTCTGCACTTCAATAACTGTCTGGTTCAGCTCAGCTACAAAAAATCTGACCTCAGAAGACTACAAAGTGTAGTCCGGACTGCTGAGCGAATCACTTGTACAACCCTCCCCACTCTCCAAGAAATGTACTTATCCAGAGTGAGCAAAAGGACTGGCAAAATCACTATGGACCCCTCACATCCAGCACACTACCTCTTTGAACTGTTGCCATCTGGTCGACGCTACAGAGCTCTTGAGCACCAGAAAGGCAGACACAGGAACAGTTCTTCCCTCGGCCATCAAATTCATGAAACACTTGAAATAAAACTGTGGGAACACCAATTTATTCACTCATACATTATTCTATTAACAACCTCATACTCAGCTACACCTTCAATTGGCGAATAATAACAATCCTGTACATACAAAAAAAAATGGTCTTTGTAATATACCTGCCACACACATTGTCAATTTAGATATTTATTCCTATTTGCTTGTTAGTTTTATTATTTTTTTTATTATCTGTGTCCTGTCTTGTCATTCTGTTACACTGTGGAGCTTCAGTCACGAAAACAAATTCCTCGTATGTGTAAACATACCTGGCAATAAAGCTCATTCTGATACATCTGTGTATTTCTGGACGTACTAAAGGCACCTGAAGGCCACACATACTGTATATATGACAGGTAAAATACTTCATTAAGAGTTAAATATTTCAATTGTGATGGTTTTGTACATGATTTTAAAGTTAATTTCTGTCTGATCAAACTAGAGAAATCACAGTGAACCACAGCTCTTCTCCAGATATCAGAGTCTTTCTTTCATTTTATTCCCTTTATGCTGTTCTTCAAAACTGTGACATATACACCAGTTTGATCTGTAGCTTGACAGAATGTCATAAAACTTTCATATTTAATTCTAGCATAGTGCAAACACCGAAGGTTGCAAGACTCAGAATGGGACAGTGAGCTTTGACATGCCTCGTTTTTGTTTGCTTTTAATATTAAACCTATTTTATTTCTAACAATACCTTTAATACTTCTCAGTATGTGTTTTATACAGTTTAGGAAGAAGGCTTAAATGTGCTTTAAATCAGGTTTAAAATGTTTTTGAATACACTGAGGACGCGTTCAGTGTGTTATTGGCTTTTGCAGTGCTTGATGCTCGCCTTAGATTTGATCTGAAGGTGGATTAAATAAACATTTCTCCTTTGTGTATTTTAATCTCAAAACGCCAAGAGCCTCTGTTTGGTATTGACCTTGTCCTTTACAGCGTCGAACTATTTTACCATTTCAGTTTTGCACTAAATGTAGGAGAAGAAAACACAAGCGTGAGGGACTCGCGTAAACACCGAGCGGGAAGGTTGAGTCTATAAGGTTCTCATGTGTTGTTTAAGAGCGCTGCGCTGCTCGAGCGACACTCACTCAGTGTTGAAGCAGCGCTTGAAAGATTGCAGAGATGGCAGAAACCGCCCCAGCTGCTGCAGCCCCGCCGGCCAAAGCGCCCAAGAAGAAGTCCGCAGCTAAAGCCAAGAAAGCAGGTCCAGCTGTCGGTGATCTGATCGTTAAAGCCGTGTCTGCGTCCAAGGAGAGGAGCGGCGTGTCTCTCGCAGCCCTGAAGAAAGCTCTCGCCGCCGGCGGCTACGACGTGGAGAAGAAGAACTCCCGCATCAAGCTCGCCATCAAGAGCCTGGTGACTAAAGGCACCCTGCTGCAGGTCAAAGGGACCGGCGCCTCCGGCTCCTTCAAGCTCAACAAGCAGCTAACCGAGACCAAGAAGAAGCCGGCGAAGAAAGCGGCTCCTAAAGCGAAGAAGCCCGCGGCCAAGAAACCCGCTGCTGCCAAGAAGCCCAAGAGCGCAGCGGCAAAGAAGCCCGCCGCTAAGAAGTCGCCCAAGAAGGCCAAGAAACCCGCCGCTGCAGCCGCGAAGAAGACGACGAAGAGCCCCAAGAAGCCGAAGAAGCCCGCGGCGCCGAAGAAAGCAGCCAAGAGCCCCAAAAAGACCAAGAGCCCCAAAAAAGCCAAGAGCCCCAAACCCAAGACGGCGAAGCCTAAAGCTGCCAAGCCGAAAAGAGCAGCTCCCAAGAAGAAGTAAAAACACTGTTTTATTCCCCAACGGCTCTTTTCAGAGCCACCCACTAACTCTAAAGAAAGAACAAGACGCTTTTGCCTTAATTGCTTCTCTCTCATAAAACATGCCAATAATCAGACTGTTTTCGTAGTGATTAAGTGTATTATGGATTTGAAGAGCTTTAATCTGACATTGCTTTGATTCAAAATCTGTGCAACTCAAGTTTATACCTGCGCTTTATTTATTACAAACCTCTATTTGTCCTTCTTATGTGTAAGAGCATTCCTGAAGAACAAGTATTAATATAGCGCTTGAGTTTCCAGCGACAGTATTACATGTGCACCTCGGTCCTAACACACATCTTTCAAATGAGCAAAATGTTGCTTTTTATTTATTTTTATTTTTCTGTCCTCACATCAGTATATTTAAGGTCTGGCGACTGAATTTTATATCGCAAATACTTAAAAAGTGTCTTATATCGCTTCTGCCTTTGAAGTTATGAATATCTGTGTCTAACTGAAGCAGTCATAAAGTGGGCGTGGCTTCGGCGGTCGGTGTTGGAGGGAAGTTCAGTGATTGGTTCGAAATCTTACAGACTCTAAACCAATGGGCGACTGGTACGCTCGTTTAAATACAGTAGAGCGGGACTCACGGATTCATTTCTGCGTTATTAACGTAAGAATCCATACAACTGAGAATGAGTGGAAGAGGCAAAACCGGCGGCAAGGCGAGAGCGAAGGCCAAGAGTCGCTCCTCCAGAGCAGGGCTGCAGTTCCCCGTCGGTCGTGTTCACAGACTTCTCCGCAAAGGTAACTACGCTCAGCGCGTCGGTGCCGGAGCTCCCGTCTATCTGGCGGCTGTGCTCGAGTACCTGACCGCTGAGATCCTGGAGCTGGCTGGAAACGCCGCCAGAGACAACAAGAAGACCCGCATCATCCCCCGTCACCTGCAGCTGGCGGTGCGCAATGATGAGGAGCTGAACAAACTCCTGGGCCGAGTGACCATCGCTCAGGGCGGCGTGCTGCCCAACATCCAGGCCGTGCTGCTGCCCAAGAAGAGCGAGAAGCCCGCCAAAGCCAAGTAGACGCGTTCTAGTCTGTTTCTGGAACACAAAGGCTCTTTTAAGAGCCACCCATTTTATCTCTCACAGAGCAATTTTGCTTGAATCACAACGCTTTTGATAATTAAATTAAAACCAAGTAACTTATTAATGTTTAGCACATCAACAATATAAAGTTTCTCACTTCTAAACTTCACTGTAAAAATAAGTATATATTCTAATAAAACCTGTTTAATTGCAGTGCGAGATCTCTATAAAAGACCGTTTAATAAGATGTTAATTTAAGGGTAGGCAGATTTAATTAGCTTGTAAGCAGACGGAAATTATATACTGTATAGTTCTAATCCGAGCTCGACACACTCTTGAAATTATGTGAACAAAGAAATATCCCAAAAAGAGTATAAAGAGAAGTAAAATGTAATGAAGAGTGATTTACTCGCGAAAGATGTAAACAGTACAAAGCATCTTGAGCGGGAGACACAGTTCCTCCGTCTGTTTGAAAACTAGAGCCGCAGTCATTGGCTAGCAGTCGTGTGCAGACGTCACACATCAGCCAATCACAAGCTTCTGCACCCTCGTGACGCCATCCTGAGACGCTTTAAAAGCAGGGGCAAGTTCAAGCTCAAACCGGTGTGCACTGTTTTGCTACGGTTTCCGGGTTGAACGACATGTTTCCTGGAAACGGTGTGCAACGGGGTTTGAGATGCGTTTTCTCTTGTTTGGTGGGCGTGTCAAACATGTCAGCCCAATCAGCAGCAGCATGTATATAACCACGCGGTATTAAAGAGACAGCTGGCACAATGTAATTAACATCCAAATAAATTCACAAGAGCAAGTATATTGTTTGCACATGTTTATTTACATTAAAGGCAAAATAACTGAAATAATAAGAGCACAAGTATAGATCTGGAACTTCTTTAAGTCTGTCTAAATATCATTTAGTAATTGCAATGTCTTCTGGTCCATATCCTTTCCTCAGGAAGGTGTGCTAAATACTGATTAATGTTACATAAAAATACTATACATATTTATATATTTTGTTATTGTATTGTGGAGTGACACTTTCATAAACTTTTCTATACCCCTCTGATTATATAATGGTAAATATTACAATACCATAGCACAACAACAGTGATCAGCAATAATGATAAGCCTAATACTCACAATAAAAATAATAAGGTCATATAGATCATAACACAGTCTCGGAGGTAAGAAGTGGATTATCCTTCACCTGAAATGCGAGGCAAATGTTGGATCACAATAATTAGGAACCACAGTTTGCACAAACCCCTTCACTCGATTGGGATGTTCTCCTTTATTCTGGAGGGCAAGGGCAGTGACTGTAACATCGAGCGTATTTTGCAGTATTAAACACGTATTTATACCGATTTCATCAGGCTCCGCAAATTCTCAGCTGCCATAGCTGCAACTCTTGCGTCATCAGAACAGTGTGTTCAACGCACCACCGTTTCCATTTAAAAAATGGGGTTTTCTTTAGGAAGCTTACAAGGTTTCCTTCCCTTCCAACCAAAAACACACTTCTTTGGATTGGAGACGTTCTTCCCGAGCGAGTCCCGTGCAGCGCTGCTGCCGGATGAAGCGCGTTGATGGGCGCGATCTCGCTTTTGCTCTGGTCGATGCGTGCGCGGGCACGCTCTTCCGGAGAAATGCCCATATAAGGAGTTCCACCCTTGTCTACGTCATGAAGAGCCATGATCGAAAAAAACTTTCCGAAACTTTTACGAACCCGGAAGGAGTGTATTTGGCACAGAAATACTCTGTCATACGTCCACATTTTTTTTTTTAACTTTGGCCATGTTTAGTATGAGAATTCAACTCTTTAACAGTGTAAACAACTCCGAATGCATGAAACAGCATTGTACCCCCCTTTAAAGGGGTCATATGATGTTGCTAAAAAGAACATTATTTTGTGTATTTGGTGTAATGAAATGTTTTTATGCGGTTTAAAGTAAAAAAACACATTATTTCCCACAAACCCATTATGGCCCCGCCTTTCAGTTGAAACGTGTTCCGATTTTTTTACAAAGCTCATCGGTCTGAAAAGCGAGGTGTGCTCTGATTGGCCAGCTATCTAGTTCGTTGTGATTGGCCGAATACCTCAAGCTTGTGACGAAATGTTACACCCCTTACCATATTTTGATGATGCCCTGTCAGGCCGGAGCCACGAGACAAACATTAAAACCCATTAGAACTAGGCATTTGTTTTATCCAGTGGGGACATAATTACTGATTATATTGATTTATACTGTCTTTTTACGCGTTGTATGGCGCCGCGTAAACATAAAACCATATCTGCATTTGTGATCGAGAATGACAAACAAAAAGTGCTACTCTACACTTCTCAAAACTCACATTTGAATCATCAGTAGCAAATCCTCTAAATGAAAATGTACTTACGTGAGTCAGAACAGCCGACATTTTAGTCTAACGTTACTCTACCACGATCAGGAAACAGTCCTCCATAAAATAATGCTGCACACAAATTAATATTTAGGTTGAAGTGTTCTGGAACACTGTTGTAAATACAACTTAACCACTGATTTCTAGTCGGGTCCTCTTTTGGACTACCAAACCAAAGTAGTTTCGCTTTCACAACCAAACAGCGTCACACACCGCGGCCTACAGCGAGCAGAGGCCGGGGGCTTGGAGAACAGCACTAATGTTCATGTATTCACAGCGAAACACAGCGTCTTCACGACATGGAGGCGGCGGCAGCAACAATACTACAGCGAGACTAAAGTTACGCCTTCTTTCTTTGCGTGAACATTTGGGCGGTTTTATGCAAATCTTCCCACATAGTGACGTGTGGGGGCGTGTTAGAACGAGGTGTTTTAGGGGGGCGTGGCAGAGTCTACTTTGATAAAGAATATCTCCTTTGGTTTTGAGACTTTAGTCTTTGCAACTTTACAGATCTTATTTATGCACAAAGAGCTTGTAACACTCCAAATAGAAAGTAAAACTTGAAATCGCATCATATGACCCCTTTACGATTTCACTTGTTGGCTCATTTTAAGAATCTCCATAGGATTCAATGGGCCCCTCTAGTGGCTGTAATCATAAAATGCAATTTTATGTAATTTTGTTCCCCACCAGATGGCATCAGAGACACTCAGTGACCTAAAGGTCCTGATGGATCGTCATGTTTAAAGTATAAATATGCAGAAATTGTGTCTTTCTTTGTTTTTTTTGTTTTTTGGTGAAAAAATGTATAAAGATATGCTCATTTTCATAAAAATATCCATAATTTAATGTGAATAAAATAAAAACATATATATATATACATACACCAATATAAGCTTTCTGGACCAAAAAATAAAATTAGTGTCATTTTTGGCCTTCGGGTCATTTTGACCCGCGAGGGACAGTTTTGTTATAGGTTCGGGAGGGACGGATGAGGGTTAGGCCTTATAGGTATGATATACCCTTTGGCTCATAACATCCACTGGAGTGGACAGATGTATTTTCTGTCACAGAAAACACATTTACATGAGAAACATTGTTTAAACCTGAATACAAGTATTTCTGACATCCTTTTTAGCTGAAAAATATGTATTGCACCTGTCTGGTTTTCTGTGAATAAAACGATTTAACACTTATTCCTGAGGTATTTGGTGCAGCTCCTCTTCCCTCCGCCTTCCTGAATTTATGATACAATATCTCACAACAAAACAAATAGTTAGAAAGACAATAATTAAATGGAATCTTAGACATTGCTTTGGGGGTTCACCACTTGGTGTTTGGGACACGGTACTACAACCTAAATCAGTGGTTCTCAACCTTTTTCTCCCCCGGGCCGCACTATGGTCCAAGTGCAAGTCTCGCGGGCCTCACGCGTATAATTTATTACGTCAGCAATACAAACCAACCTGATTTATAATATTATAGCCTAAATATTATGAATGAGCCTAATACATTAATTGTTAAAAAAAATAACACCCAATTTTGTGAACTTCGGCTCGAAAGGAGTAACAGCACAATCACAGGCGGAGTTTCACTTTTCTGTGTGGGGGGGGGGATCCACTGGCAGACGAGCCACGAGCACTTTGTAATATGTTCTACATTTCATGTATTTATGTAACACATACTCTACATTAAAAAAAATAATTTAGAATGAACAATAACTGCTGTACAAAGAGTAAAAAAACATACCTAATGCAGAAAAGCCGCCTCTTTTTCCGAATCGCGCAGATGACCACTATCTTTCTTTCTTCTCTTCTGATCAATTTTCAGTCAAATCGTCTTCTGTGTGCTAGATCAGAGCTAGAGCCCTGCATTTCAGCCCGGGCCCGATGGGCCCCGACTTTTTACGCCCCTCGGGCCGGGCTTCGGGACAATTTTCACGTTATAGTTCAGACGCGGGCAGGGCCTCGTGCCTGTTTTAAGCTTCTCCTTATTTTTATATTTAGACATCCATCAATAATGGTGCTAAAAAATTGCTGTGCTGGTGGAAACATGAGACCATTTTCCCAGTGGGCTGACGCACTTAAGGGGCCGACTAAATGTTTAGTTTTTTTGCCAAGGACCATCAGCGAGCAGCCAGTGACCCATTGGTTTGTCTCCTGTATAGTCAGCGTAAGCCATCCAATCACAATGCTCAATGCACAAAGTTCCGTATCAGTTACAAAATATTATTACTTGCCTAGAAGGCTTTTAATGGGTTAGCTCCTGCGTACCTAAATAGTCTTCTACCAGGCTACAATCCATCACACTCCCTAAGGTCACAAACTCTGGACTTTTGGTAGTACCTATAGGATAGCAACGTCCACTAAAGGAGGTAGAGCTTTTTCGCATTTGGCTCCCAAACTCTGGAATAGCCTTCCTGATACCGTTCGGGGTTCAGACACACTCTCTCTGTTTAAATCTAGATTAAAGACACATCTCTTTGGCCAAGCATTCAAATAATGCATCTCATAATCTTTTACTGCAGTCATAATCTTTTACTGCAGTTATATCTAATCAAATGCACATTATTATTCGTTAGTTTGGGTTAAACAAATCATTTTTGCTTGGTTGGAACAGCAGCTACGCTAATTATGTTTGTATTTGTTTCTCTGTTTCTGCTGGGATTAACATCCCGTGGTAACTAGGATTTACACAAGCTTCAGTCTGGATCCAGAACACCTGAGAAGAGATGATGCAACCCCTCAGAGGACCTCAGATGATGCCAACCCTGAAACAACATACAGAACTACCACATTTTGCTATAAGTTTGATTGCATCATATAATAATTGCTGTTAATATTATTCATCGTCTGTTTTATTACGTCTTATATTGATTTTTCCGTACTGCTGGTTCGTCTGGTCAGAGGAGAACTGGCCCCCCGACTGAGCCTGGTTTCTCCCATGGTTTTTTCTCCATTCTGTCACTGATGTTTTTGGAGTTTTGGTTCCTTGCCGCTGTCGCCTCTGGCTTGCTTAGTTGGGGACACTTCATTTCCAGCGTTATCGTTGACATGATTGCAAAGATATTATTTAAACTGAGCTGGATGTTGACATCACTGAATTCAATGATGAACTGTCTTTAACTGAAAAATTAGTGTTTACTATTGTCATTTTGCATTATTGACACTATTTTCCTAATTAATGCTGTTCAGTTGCTTTGTCACAATCTGTATTGTTAAAAGCGCTATATAAATAAAGTGACTGAGCTGACTTGAATGAGTAAATAGAGGAATTAAATCGATATTTTTGTGGATTATAATAGAAGCACAAAACAATCAATTCCAAGAAGTTAGGGACCGGAGAAAGAAGATAGTCCCGTGGTGGACGGAAGAATGTGGGAAAGTAATAAAAGAAAGGAACAAAGCTTTTAAAATACTTAAAAGAACACACAATTTTGAAGATTTACTCAAGTTTAAAAAGATGCGGGCAAAGGTAAGAAGAACTATTAAAACAGCAAAGAGGGAATATTGGAGATCATTTTGTGAGTCAGTGGGAAGAGAAACAGATATTTATAAAGTATGGGGCATGATAAGGAAAATTAATGGAATTAGGAGAGAGTTTAGATATCCTGCATTAATAAATAATGAAGGCACAGCTGTGACAGAAAAGGAGAAAGCGGAAATTATCATAAAAACATTTGTCAAAATCCATAGTTCTGATAATGTTAACTAAGAAGGGAGGAAAGGACGAGAGGGAACAGTTTTAAGATATAGAGAATTAATTATGGAAGATGAAGAGGTAGATGATATACTTAATTTGCCATTAACAATAGGAGAATTTAATAGTGCATTAAGAAGTACTAGGTTATCAGCGCCGGGTAAAGATCAGATATGCTATATAATGTTAAAAAATGTAAGTGAATCATCAAAAAGTATTCTTTTAGAGTTATATAATAAGGGATGGGAAAAGGGACACTTACCTAGTTGCTGGAAAGAAGCTGTAGTAGTTCCAATACGTAAAGCTGGGAAAGAAGGTAATAGTCCAAGTGATTACAGGCCAATTTCTCTTACTTCGCACTTATGTAAGGTAATGGAGAAAATTATAAATCAGAGACTAACATATTTTATGGAAACTAAAGGGAATATTTGTAATTATCAAAGTGGATTTAGAAAAGGTAGATGCACTATGGACCCTACAGTATGTTTGGAGCATGAAATACGAAGAGCTCAGGCTAATAGAGAAAGTGTAGTGGCAGTATTCTTTGACATCGAGAAAGCTTATGATATGATGTGGAAAGAAGGGTTAATAATTAAATTGAGAAAAGCAGGAGTTAAAGGAAAAATGATAAGATGGATTAAAGGGTTTCTATTTGGAAGATCTATTCAAGTAAAGATTGGGAAAGCATTTCCAGAGATAGTAAAGGTAGAGAATGGAACACCTCAAGGGAGTATAATTAGTCCTTTATTATTTTCTATTATGGTTAATGATGTGTTTTTAAGTGTTAAAAAAGGAATAGGAATTTATCTTTATGCAGATGATGGTGCAATCTGGAAACGAGGGAGGAATTTAGAGTTTGTTGTAAGGAAAGTGCAAGACGCAGCAACAGAAGTAGAAAGGTGGGCATATACTGTAAGTGGGGTTTTAGATTCTCTGTTGAAAAAACAAAAAATGTATTATTTTCAAAATGTAGGATTAGTAAAGAGGTCTAATTGAAATGATATGGTCAATATATAGAAAGAGTATCATGTTTTAAATTTTTAGGTGTATGGTTTGATGAAAAACTCACGTTTAAAATACAGATAAAACAATAGTTGCTAAATGTAAAAGAGTAATGCATGTAATGAGATGTTTAGTGGGGAAAGAATGGGGGGCTGAGAGGATGGCTCTAAGAAGTATATATACAGGATTGATACGATCTGTATTTGATTATGGGAGTATAGTGTATCAATCTGCGGCTAATAGTGTTAAAAAGAGGTGGACAAAATCCAGTACAAGGCATTACGATTATGTACGGAGGCGATGAGATCTACACCAACTGCAGCCTTGCAGATTGAAACGGGAGAAATGCCTTTAGATCTTAGAAGAATTGAACTGTCACTAAGATATTAGGACATAGTCAAGAACACCCAGCTAGGGTAGTTCTAAAACCTTTCTGGGAAAAAGGAAAGAAAGAAATCAAAAGTTTTGGATGGGAGGTGCCTAGAGTGGTAAAAGAAATGGAAATTGGTGAAACTCCAATAAGCCCAACAATCCCTCTGTGGTTAATATCTCAACCTACGGTAGATGTGACATTGTTAAGTGAGGAAAATAAGGATAAGTTCAAATCAAATGCTCAAATAGCACATAAGTACATTCATGAAAATTATTATGGTTATGTTCAAATATATTCTGATGCATCGAAAAATATGGAAGACAAAGTAGGTGCGGCATTTAGTATCCCAGAATTTAATGTCAAAGTCTGTAAAAGAATCACAGATAATTTGTCAGTTTACACAAATGGTGAAATGATTGCAACTGTACTGGCATTGCACTGGGTGGAGGAACATTAGCCAATGCGGACACTCATATGTTCTGATTCAAGCTCATCTTTACTTACAATTAAAACACGTCATTCAGAGAGAGAGCAGATATAATGATTGAGATTCTTCAAACAATGTATAGCATCCAGATGATGGGAAGTTCTGCGCTTTCTTTCGGGGGGGGGGGGGGGGGTACCAGCGCATGCGGGAGTACAAGGGAATGAGTCAGCAGACGAATAATGCCAAAAGAAAGCAACACAAGAAAGGGCCGACATGATATTCAGATACGTATTGTGAGCGTGAAATGAGGTGGTGTACTAAGCATCATGTGAAGAATATATTGCAGAAACTAATTGGGAAGAAGAAAGAGCAGGGAGATGGTGTTATAGCATGCAGATAATTTGGTAAGTACAGAGTAACAGTAAGAGATCAGCACGAGACACTATCAAATCTCAAGCTAGATTTGTCCATACTGCCTCTTAATAGCCATTTGAAGCGAAGGGACTGCCACTGGAAAATGTAATATTGGGGACCTTTGGGGAATAAATCGGGATAAAAACTTTCTATTTTTAATGCGTTATTTAAAGGACACTGGATTATATAATGGAATTTAGTGAAGAGTACGGTCCTGATACACACTCCTGATCGGCAGGTGGCGGTAATGCTCCTAAGAGTTGTATGCCATCCGCCATTAAACACCAAGAAGAAGAAGAAGGAGAACGACTCGTGTGACGCGCTGCTTCCGGCTCCTCTGATTGGACAGGCTGCTGTGTGACGTCACTGGCGTGCGCCGGCGCTGCAGCGGAGAGATGCAGGAGGGAAAGAAGAGAGAGAGAGAAAGAGGACAGAAACGAGGACTCTCTGATGGAGAGATGAAGAAGAGGAGGAGTGCTGGATCCAGCGCGGAGGTGAGAGACACGGAGAGACGGGTTTGTGCTGAACATGTAGCTTATGCTTGTCCTTTTGCAGGATATCGCGTTTAATAATCAGCAGTCTCTCAGCGAAATATCGTACAGTAATGAAAAGAAAACAATGATCATGCATTACATTTCTGTGTGGAGCCGCAACACGATAACTTCCATGTGACCGCATCTTTACCATGTTTTACTCATGAACTGCTGTTAAGTTGAATTTTCTGATGTGTGTGTGTGTGTGTGATGTGGTGTGTGTGTGTGTGTGTGTGTGTGTGTGTGTGTGTGTGTGTGTGTGTGTGTGGGTCTCTCTCTCCTCTCTCTCTCTGTGTGTGTGTGGGTGTGTCTGTGTGAGTGTGTGTGTGTGAGTGAGTCTCTCTCTGTGTGTGTGTGTGTGTGTGTCGGGTCTCTCTCTCTCCTATGTGTGTGTGTGTGTGTGTCTCTCTTTGTGTGTGTGTGTGTGTGTGTATCTCTCTCTCTCTCGGTGTGTGGGTGTGTGTGTGTGGGTGTGTGTCTCTCTCTCTGTGTGTGTGTGTTGTGTGTATGGTCTCTCTCTCTGTGGTGTGTGTGGTGGGAACAAAAAATATAATTAGCTTTGTAAGAACAATGTCAATACAAAGTCTCCACCATAAAACAAACAAGTGTGCATGTGTGTGTGTGTATTCAATTTCGTACCTGTACATGAATAATTGGAATTTGATGATATTAGTGTGTGTTTGCACTGGGAGATCAATATGTTCTAAGACTTAATGGAAACAAATCTGTTGTGTTTGGACATCAATACGTATATCAATGACTCAATGGGAGCATACAGTGATCAGCCAAGGTCAAAGTAAATCATATACATACAGTAAACGCATTTTCCAACGTGTTGCATCTTTCACAAGGTTCTAAATGCATCATTACACAAACACTCTGAAGCCAACAGTAATATCCCTCAAGCCTCATTCACACCACTAATGACTGCAACAAAGTGACCTAAGCTCATTAATGTTCAATAAAAACTGATTTGATATAACAGAATAACATAAACCTCATTATCGACACCTAAAATGTTGTTCTAGACTGTAACTATTACTAGGGCACCAGTTATTATGACTGGTGCATTGCATTGTTGGTGGTGTTAACAGGACTTTATACTGGCATGCAGTGTTACACATTAATGTACTGTAGAGGACCTACAGAGTCTGTTTCAGACCATTTCTGTACTCTAAGATACCCATTAGTGTTAATTTGCGGACATGTCATTCATTTAAAAAATCAAAAATTATTGTCTACACTAAATATTTGTATTTCTGATCTTTTATCTTTTTGATAACATATGTAAAAATGCATTTTTATGCTAATATTCAGCTGCTTGAATGTGTTAAAATGCAGTGTCATTATGTTAAGGCATAATGGGGTTGTTGGGTCGTTCATTGGCATCCTCCAGTATTTCCTAGAAATGGCCCTGCCTACAGCATACACAAGTGCTCTGGGTACCTGCTGGACCATCTCAAAACTTCACTCCTCTTCTTCAGATGGTCATGAAAAGAAAAATGTATGCATTTATCTATTTGAAACCCGTGATCTTCTCTTAAAATGGCTCTGAGCTGTTCGGGGCGGGGTCCTCGCTGCCCATGTGCTTGTACACGTGATGTTAGGAAATTTACGGCTTTAATTTCCCCTGAAACATGCCCAGGCTGCAGGTGTTGTGGTGTGGTGGCTGTAGGCAGGGGTCACTCTGATTAATGGCCATCCTTTCACAGGGAATGACAAACCCCTGAAACGTTGTCATCGGGAGTCCGGTCCCTTTTGTTCCTCCTCAACAGCTGTGACAGCCTGGCAAATCAGGAGTTTTCCAGGCTTAAATCTGCCAAACTCACAGACAAAACAGTCATCATCAGCTGAACAAATACTGTGCCCTACCCGTCCACATTCTAGAGATTACCCAGAGTGCTTAGTGCTCATAATTAACTGTAAGTTGCTGATAGTAGGCTCGGGCTGGGTAGAAATTGTTTCATTATGCTTAATTAACACCTACTTGATTATGGTTAATTACTACTGTTTGATAATAGAGGAGCAAAGTTGTCAGTCTCCAGACATGAAGAAGCCATCTGGATCATTGATAACCATATGTTGACACTTAGCTCCTGGTTGAGCTGTCAGAGACCCAGAGACAGGCAGGTGTCTCCACTGTGTGATCCCGCCTTTCACGGATTCGTGAGTAAACACACACGAAAGCACCTTTCTGTGGCTTTTGTACTGTATTTGCATGAACAGCACTGTTCAGAGTAATACCTTACACTCTGTGACCACAGCATGGTAAAATAATCCTATTGATGTTCACGGCTGGTGAAAACTTAAATCTGCAATTTTGCTAAAAGGTTAGAAGACATTATAGACAGCAGAGTGCCAAAGAACCTGAAAATGACAAATCAAACATGCTGAACCCCCGTGGTGCACAAAAGAAATGATCCACCGCTATAATGCCTGCCTGTCCTTGTTAATTTGCTGTATAAACCATATGAAATTAACTAAGAAGCCACAACAAGATGAATAGTTTGCTATTTGGAGGACTAAAATGACGTTTTGGGGCATATAGCATTTGTCATGTTTAATTGCTGGATCAATTAGAATCCGCAGTAATGATGATTTATAAAGATTTGAGTGTAATTTGATATTCATTAGCTCAGCCAGACGCATGGTGATATCAGCTTGTTAATTGTGCTTCCTTTTCTTGAAAGGCTTGAAGCTTGAAAAACATTTGGCTTAGAGTTAGTCCTTTTTGACAAAACTGGCATGGTGCTTTATTTTTTAGGAGAAAAAAAAAATCTGTATTTATTTTCTGTAAACAAAAGTTACATGCATTTGAATTAGGTTGTATGTTAAAAATGAATAAAAATTAAGTTATAAGCTATAGTGCTGTCGTTTTGTGTAACAAGAACTATGTATTTATTATAATACATTTATTAAATAACATTATGTATTATGTGTGTTATGTATGTGTGTATGCATATACCAATTATGTATGTTTTCTCTTAATATTTTTCATCAGATATTACTATTATTAGATATTATAATTTATAAACTATTAAAAAACTAATAAATAATAAGAAGTAAATATGAATCTTTATGATTTATTTTGTTAATTATATCATTATTCATTTAACATGGTATATAGTTTTTTTAAAAATTTTTATTTGTTTATTTATTTATTTTTGTAAAAATATGGTTTCCTGTGGTGTATTTAGACGGATTATTAGCTATGAAAGCATTCTCCTACAAAGTGCTAGCAGCCTGCAAATTATGTGATTACACAATTTATGGCAATACATAACTGCCATTTATATACTGTTGAGGCCCTGTATAGTAGCTTTACTTAGGTTAATGTGGTTTATAGCTGTCAGTAGAAAGCTAAGGGTTTCACTGAACCTCTGTGCATGAATCATCAGCATGCTCACATATGATTCTCCAGTAATATGTATTTAGTGCAGTATGTAAGCGTGTTGTTTATGAGGGCTTTCGGTGACAGCTCGGAGTGCCCTGAGCTGCATATTGTTCTAATGGATTCAGTGGTCAAATCGGAGACAGTGTTGTTTCGGCGGTGTAAGGTAAATAGTTTGTTACACTCATGTGGTTCGAGCAATTTGGGCGCACCAGACAGACATGATTGGAGGATGCCAAGACATCGTGCCCTGCTTTTCCCACACAGCGCCAAGATGTAGGCCAATTGGAGACGCTCCAAATTATTCAGCGGCACAGCAGATTTCCTCCTCAAACAGGAAGGTTTCTTACTCATTTCCTTAGATTATCATCACATTTGTGTCACCAGCAGAAGAGCTTTATTGACTCGCAGAGATGCGCCGCCTTCGCTTTGGCTGTCGTTATTGGCTGCGCTGACATATTCATATGTGTCTGCGCTAATGCCTCCAAATTACTCCCTCCACAGACGTCACAATTGAACAGATAATTTTAATAAGATTCAGCTTGACTTTCGACTGCTCTCCTTCCCCACTTTATGGAATACAAATTGTAACCTGTTTTTAAAGCCATGCAAGACAGTGAACTTTAATGGGATTTGACAACATCATATTAGGCACAACAACTCCGCATAATGTACCAAAAAATTGGACGTGAAATTGGAAACATAGCCGAGAACAAAGTAAATTTACATGGTTTGGTAGGTTGGATGTCTGATATCATATTCTCTCATGCGAGCTCTCGGAGAAGCTGGGAAAAAAAAGGCTGGGGCTTTAACAATGGATATCAGCGGAAAGTGCTTTTAAAGTTAAGGCTGATGGATGGCTTGTCAAAAAAAATAATTGCACTGGTAGGAAAGTGGGGCTGCGTGCCGGGGAGGGGGGAGCGCCGAATATACAGAGAGGATGATGGGAAGTGACAGTGGTCTGTCAAGAAGCAGTGGCTGCCCAGAGAAGTGTGAAGCCCGAGCTATAAGGTGGCAGAATAGAACAGGCTGTCAGGGCGGGAAAGTGGCTTTAATACAGCGAAAAGCAAAGGAATCCGCCTGTCAGCCCTGCTCAGCCGAGCCGAAACAGGGAGAGGAAAAACGGCGGGAAAAGGTAGACTGAAAAAAAACATGCAGCCGTACTACTGCAGCAAGCGTAGGTGTGCGTGTACGTGTCGAGAACAACGAAATAGCTGAGCGAGAGCATCGAGAAGAAAGGCCGTCCCGGCCGGTCCGCTCCATTATGTTGGATTCATCAGCCTGTCCGGTCCTGGTGGACTTTTAAGTGGATGCTGAGAAGTCACTGATGAGACAGGCAGCGCGACTGTACTGCTCCTGTATCCTCCTCACCCCTCGTCCTTTTCTTCGGCAGGGGGACACAAATGAGTGTCATTTTGTATTTTCTGATCCCGCAGGACGGCTCATTACAGCGGGGGACAGCTTTACAATTATATAGCTGAGCTTCCTAAGGCATTTACATGAATTGGTGGAATAAATTCAATAATGCTTGTCTACATAGCCTTGACCTTGGGTGAAAGGCACTCCAGACTAATTCATCAGGGTGCCGCTGCTGAAGGGCTGATGTGTTGATTGTACCTGAGCGGAATATGTGCTCTCTGGTACACAAGGCCACAGTGACGTGATCGTATTAAAACTAGCCTTTATTGCTGCAGTTGTGTCGTCATCCCAGAAATTCAGAGTGGGCGGAGTTACATTATTGTGACTCCTTTAGTTACCCAAAGAAAACAGTTTAGTTGGATGTACAAACCTAATGTGGTTTCAAATCACAACCCTTTGAATAGAGCCCGACCGATATATCGTTTTGCCGATATTATCAGCCGATATGAGCCTGTCGCCGATATATCGGTATCGGCGAATATGCCGCCGATATGAAATTTTTTTTTTACAGAACATATAATGCAGATAAAATGCTTGAAATGGTGTATTTACTTAGTTTATCCAGCAGTGCACGCTCCATTGTTTGCTACTTGCGACCTGGATGAAACGCTTTAAAGCTTAAGTCTATGGAAAACCATTGAAACTTTGAACGGCCATATCTCCGTAATGGCGCGGCGAATCCGCACCAAATTCGGGGGATCTCTTCAGTTTAAGGAACCCTCTCGAAAGCAAATCAAGTGTACGTCTCGAGGCCCTCTTTCGAATGAGACCACTCCCGCGTGGATAGCCCCCAGGGTTCGGGAGTTATGGGTGGTTAAATTCACGGTCCGGCGCCGACCGATCTAGTGATCCCGGGGGGCTGCGTTCGAGAGGGCTCCTCGAGCTGAAGGGATCCCCCGAATTTGGTGGAGATCCGCCGGCGCGTTTGCGAGATAGTGACACCAGTCAACACTTTCCCTTCAGTAGGGAGGTTTCTTGTCAAATAATAGCAGATTTGTCTCATTTTAAATGAATAATAAAAACAGATACGTTTACTTAAGCCAGAATTTAAATGTTACTATGGTAAAATAAATATTCAAACCATGCGTGTTACAACTAACACCCCGTTACTTCGTGCATCGGACTCATCGCAAGTTTATTGTTAAATTGTTAAATGCCCTTACATATCTCTATCACCATTTATAAGTGTTTGATCACCACATTTGAGTGATCATTGCAAAAAAGTGTTTATGTATATATATTCTGTTTATGTATATACTGTATTCTATATATAGTACCAGTCAAAAGTTTGGAAGTGTGGGAAGTGTGTCCAAACTTTTGACTGGTACTGTACTATAATATTCACAAAGAATATCGGCCGATATATCGGTATCAACCTTTTTTTTTACTCCCTAATATCGGTATCGGTATCGGCCCCAAAAAACCCATATCGGTCGGGCTCTACCTTTGAAGTTTCATTATCTTGTGATGCATTATGGGTAAGGTATTGAATTTTTAAAGAAGTCTGATGTCATGGACTGGTAGCATGGAGTGTTGTTGTAAGAAGTAATAGATTAGGCATTGAGTGTGAGATGGATAGCAGAGATGCACCTCGCCCTTCTTATTTTTTTCAGCTGCGCTATTTGTAGTGCATTGATTGTGCAGATTAACCATTATAATTGAGAAAGATATACAAAATGAAGTCCCTCTTATAATCCACATACATAAGGATCAAAATTGTTTCAACGTTCACATTGGTTTTAAACTTGTTCTTTGTGTGCTCAATAGATCAAAGGTGAAGTGTGTAATTTCACAGAATTCAATTGCTTGTTTTAGCCACTCAACCGGCCAGATATGACAACATTGTCTCAAACAGTGGTTTGTTTAAAATGGTTATACATAACATGTTAACAATGGCAGGCAGGAGTTTTTGAAAAAATAATCATTGTTTGCCATTTCTTTGTGCTGCCATTAATGACATAGACAGCACGAATTTCACCTTAGATTTAAATATTCAACACTAACACCAAAAATATTACCATGGTAGCCATGGTCGGTAGTTATAAAATAATAATAATAATAATAATAACAATAATAATAGTTGTTGTTGTTGTTGTTTAAATTAGATTAATAATAACAATGATACAAAAACAACAACAATAAAATAATAGTTTGCGTTGTTTAAAAGTCTATTAAAAATAACAATGTAACCAACACCAAATAATACTAAATAAATAATAATAGTTGCTGTTGTGTTTAAATTGTTAACAAATAACAATAATAATAAAACAACAACAACAAAGAATAATAAAATAAGGGTTGATGTTGTGTTTAAATGATATTAATAACACGGATACCAACATCTAGGGCTGTGCAAAAACGAATGCGATTTTCATGCGGCATCTCATCAGTAAAGCCAGTGTCAGGAACTTAGGCTCTGTTGTAGTAAATGCCGCTCCATCTGAAAGCTGGGATGGAGATTTAATACAATCACTGAAGCGCTTTACTGATGAGATGCGCAGACAATCACATTTGATTTTTGAACAGCCCGACCAACAAACAACATTATGATTATTATTTTATTATATTATGATTAGTAGTATTGAATGTTTTTAGTTAATGCTTACTTGTAGTCAGTTATATTTCAGTAAATCATAGACGATGATAGACGTGAATATGAGCCTAACTGATAAGTGTATTCTTTCCAAACCTCTGTGAAATAATTTTCTCTGCTTTGTCTAATCGATCAAAACCCATGATCTGTGTCCTCACATTCATAAGCAATTAGGCCTGGCATAATTCATTCTCCATTAAAAAAGATAATTAAAGTCCTCTGGAGTTTTTTTGAAAGTGGAATTATCTTTTCATTTCCCACAAATATAAACCCTGAGATTTAAAGGGCCACTAAACATTCATATCGTGAAAATTAGCTATTTAGAAGAGTTGTCATTACAAATGATAATATAATGACATGTACACTCATGAACTTTTTTTTTTGTTCATTGCTGGCATAGCGTACTTAAAAAGCAATCGCTATGGAAACTACTGCTAATGAGAATATTATGGGCACTGTCTTGTTTAAAGCATTGTGTTGTTACTGTGTCTTGCCACTTTCAAGTACACCGACAAGGTGATTTCTGCTCACAGGATGTGACTGATTCTGATGAAAAGCAAGGCCTTATCTCTAGCTCACACACACAGACATAACCTCACACCCACCACACACACACACTGTCTCTGCCAGACTAACATAACACAACTGTAATGAGAATGAGAAGTGTAATATTCTTGCGGATCAAGGTTCCTCCACACATTTCTGGAATGATAATAGAACACAGTGCTTTTTGACACACACATCTGTGTGCTGGGAACCTAGCAGAGAAAGTGAGCGCACTTCTGATGTGTGCTGTGATGTATAGACTGACCTAACAAAGGACTGAGTGCTCACAGGAGCCGGACGGCTCTAATGGATGGAGAGAGAGAAAGAGAGCGAGGGCCTCATTTAGAGGAGGAAGGCTGTTTGCTCTGCCAATACGACACAGGGGGAGTGGACAGCCATTGATCTACAGCCGCAAATGACAGCTGAGAATTCAGCAATAATCATGACAAATGAGAGGAAGGGCCACAGGATGGTGGGGGAAAATGTCAATAATGCCAGCCAAAAAAGGAAACCCAAGGTCGCAGGAATACAGCACATTGTGTCTCTGTGCTCTGCACTGCACACACAGAGAGAGAGAAGAAGAAGAAAACCTGTCAAATGAATGGCCGTTCAATCAGTGATCCCGCTCAAATGTTGCTCAGCCTGTTATCTCAATTCTCCATTGACCTTTACGTCATCTGGAGAAGTGTGCTGTCTGTGTTCTTCATCTGTTTGCATGTTTCTAGTTTCTATGTTTTGCACTTTTCTTGGAAAAATCTGCTTCTAAGGTTATTGAAAGGGGGCATTGAGAATTATGACAAGCTTAAATGTTGTTTTATTTTATCTTTTTACATAAGCAGGGTGACAGTTTACATCTAAATGGAAATTAATTTAAAACTGAACCGAAACATTTAAAGTTCAGCTATGAACGGTCTGAATTATTGGGATTTACTAAATAGAGAGTGTTTATGTGCCTGTTGCATATGGAACTTGCATCAAAACCAGAAGTTTTCAAACAATAGATGAGTTGTTCACTTCATTATTTTGTTACTTCATGGAAACCCACATTTTGCTGATAAATAGATTTATAGTGCATTTTCAAATGTGTGACAAAAATGAGCCACATAAATGTGACAAATTTTAAACCAGCCAGGAAAATGCCAGTTTAATGTTTAGAATATTTGAATGTAATTCATATTTCTTGCATTTGAAGTCTGTCTTTACTATTGACACAGCTAAACTTGAGCCAAATAAGTTATGCAGTATTATATATGCTGTATTGATTAATACCTGGATTGGTTTGGATTAGGGTCAGTAAGACTTTAATTAATGTATTTATTTATTTTTTAAGAAATAATTTTATTCAGCAAAGTGATGAAGGGACAGTAAAGACAGTTACAAAGATTTCTATTTCAAAATAAATAAATACATTTAAGAAGAAGAAAAATCACAGTTTCCACAAGCAGCACAACTGTTTTTCAACTTTATTAATAAAATCAGCATTTTAGAATGATTTCTGAAGGATCGTGGTAAGACTGGAGTAATGATGCTGAAAACTCAGCTTTGCATCACATCAATACATTTTATATTAAAATATAGTAAAATAACAAACAGTTATTGTAAGTTCTAATAATATTTCTCAATACTACGGGTTTTCCTCTATTTTGATCAAGTAAATGCAATCTTGGTGAGCATAAAAAAACTTTTCAAAAACATTTAAAAAATCTTGCTGACCCCAAATGTGGCACACATTTTTGGTACACACTGTATACATTTTCTGAATGGTTCTAAAATACTCTTGAATACAGGAGGAAAAATATCTTACACCATACATTTAGTAGCACCCATTGAAGGAGAAACATTTTTCATTGTAGATTGGACTGAAACAATAATGATTAAATTGTCTGTGCAAATCAATGTGCCCGTGTGATAAGCAGTGATCAGTAATGGGGCTGTGTGTTCTTGCTGGAGGACTGCCGCCTCCTCTCTGCCTCACTGGATGAGGCATTTTCTAATCAGCTTTATCACTCATATCAGAATTTATCTTATTTGAGGAAAATGCCAATATATTAGCCCGGCGTGTATGATACACAAGGTGACCCTGCTGACTTAATGACATAATACATTATCCTTAATGAAGTCAATATCTTGTCTTTTAGCTGTCTGTCTATTGGGGCGATTAATTGCAGTGTCATTAA
The DNA here is from genome assembly GCA_018155175.1 of Sinocyclocheilus anophthalmus. Classification (NCBI taxonomy): domain Eukaryota; kingdom Metazoa; phylum Chordata; class Actinopteri; order Cypriniformes; family Cyprinidae; genus Sinocyclocheilus; species Sinocyclocheilus anophthalmus. The sequence goes on along the minus strand of JADLZN010011643.1, from coordinate 597,955 downwards.
AGTTAGCTCTCTTTTCATTTGAGCCTGGCAAGTGGCGTAAAACTAATGTTCTTAGTTATCAGCCACTGAAATAGAATGGAAGGTAGAGGAAATTACAGAGTGGATGAGGGGGCTACGCACGGCCTACAGCAGGGGCCGCTTTCAGCGACTGAGTATCCTGACTAATGCAGCATAACGCTGTTCACACACTGCAAAACAGCAGCCTTACAAATATGAATCATTTAAAAGATACACCTTTATTTTTTATACCCAAAAAAAAGATTATATAAAAGTTCACTACAAAATGACAAAGAGCTTTCCAAATGATACACAAATTTTCTGAACAAAATACTTGTTTAACAGGTAATGCATGTTCGTAAAAAGTATTACAGTATATAGGCATACACACGTATTTACATTTAAATGCATTTACATTTAAAAGATGATTATCAGTGATACATAAAATTTAGCAATGTTAAAATTGTGGTCAAAAGCAAAAAGTGTGTGTGTTCCTAGGGCAGTACGACAGGTAAAATATTATTTTCACAGATCCATTTATAAGTGTAATTACATTGAGTATCAGCCCACGATATTGAAGAAGACACAACACAGTTCTAAATTCTTCTTCCATTGGGTTGTCCAACACTCCAGAACCCAGAGGTCAGTGTGCTGCCATTAACCCATTTCCATATGCCCTCTTCATCAGCGTCAGTCAGACCAATCCAAACACTACTGGAACATGCAATTTTTTTCATAAACTCTTGTTCTTCTGTGCTGTTTATCATCAGCAGATCTGCTCCTCTCTCCATACAGTTGATTCTGTTCTCAGTCCAGTTCTTCATCTCAGTGGACACATAGTAAAAACTAAACTTATAGTAAATCCATCCATTGTGGGTAAAGTTCCACAGCTCATTTTTCAGTTCTTCTAACTGTTCGTTTAGTTGAATTAGGTTGGTATTGTTAGTTAGTAGCTGGTGTCTCTCTTCTGTGAGGTTGGTGATCTTGATTAGTAGCACTATGACTGCAGTCAGCAGAAGAACACACAACAGCAATAAACACACTGTAGCTGCTCTGTACCCTCTGATCTTTCCAGAATCTCTTCCTGTGAGTTCAGATGACTGGAGTCTCGTTTTGTTAGAGTCGGTGGTCTCTCTTTGCAATTTTGTTCTTATAATGTCAACATTTTCGTAGACGCTATCAGTGGATTTTCCAACTTCTCCTTGCATTTTCTGAGTTGTACGTTTTATTCTTTCACATAGTTTAAATGTTGTGAAAATACCAGCAGACTAGTAGCTTTTCTGGAGTGGACTGCGTTGTGTTCCTCCTCTGTGTTTGTGTGGCCAGTATTTATGCAAAATTTGGCTTTGATGAGGTAGCAACTTAATTTGGTTGATTCATACCATTGTTGATAGTGCCTGTTGGTTTCCATTAACAAGTTTAACAAATGGTTGGTTTGTCGTAGTATGAAAAGCTGACTTTTACTTTATAGTACTTTATTGGAAAAGTTACAGTAGTTTGACTTCTAGCACCTGATCACTGGCATGCATAGTTTAAACTTTTTTTGTGACACAGCTGTATAAAATATATATCATTTTTTGTCTTTTGTTCCTGTAAGTGGTCAGTCTTTCCAACATTTATCTTCAAGTCCAGTAGATGCTGTCTACAATGTTTGCTTTCCAGAAAAAGAGGTGAGAGGGTGCACTCGTGGGATCTTATGTTGGAATATCTGCTGTTTATGCTTCAATTTCAAGGTCAGAGCACCAGTGCTTCATCACAAAGGATGATTGACAGTCTTCAGAAGGCTGTGGGTATGAAATACAGCACTTGGCCATGACTGCGCGTGTTAAAAAGGACACGTGCTGCTAGCGTCTTCTTTCCAAAGTCACACCAGACTGACAGCGCTGGACGCAATATTAATCACAGCACAGTGACAACCGCCCCAGGGCACAAACTGGTACTGACTGACCAAAACAAATCAAGGCCCACAAGTTCTGTTGTCATTACATCGCGCACACACTTGAGTCATGGGGTTTATCACACCAGACGATGATTAATGCTCTTGAAATTATTGACCGTTTATGGCCTCGACAGTTCAGAATGGACGTTGTCATTTTTGGCGTTTAAACCTCAATGTTTTGTCAATATGCCTTTCACAAGATGCTCCGAGGGTCAGAGTGGTTTGTCCTTTGATGTTTCGTTTAGTAATTTACACCCAGTGCAAAAATGGGGAAAATCGGCACTAGGATGGCAAAGTAAGCCAACCATTTCGCACAGGTGTGTGAACGTTGCACCTGTGGCACAGAGGTTTTGAGAAAACAAGCTCATGTGACACAAAGCTCTGCCCTCACGGACCCCCCTGCCTCCCCCCTGCCCGGCACTGAAACAAGCAGACTGGATGGGGGTAATTTACAACATGTTATCTTTGTCTATAGCGGCCAGATGATATGAAGTAAATCAAGGTAGGAGTAATGAAAGACTGAGAATTTATTCCTGCGAGCACATTTTAAGTGTAGTATCCGTTACGGTGGCATTGCCTGAAGACCCTGAAATGAGACGGGGTGGTTGAAGGGCAATAAAGCAGCAGCAGGGCTCATGTTAATGCTGTCTGTCTGGGGTTAGTAATTGGGTTGCGCTGATGAGTTGCGCTGGAAGACAAAGTGTAAATCCAAACGGTTGCTGTAAATCTTGCATTGTTGGAACAAGGTGCAATCCCAACAAATATTGATCCAGCCCAGCAGCTAGAGGAAGGGAGGGAGCTATCGTTACCCACGTAGCTTCAATTACTTTAGTCAAAGTAGCATGCTGCGTAGGACCCTGTCGTCATGACATCGGGTGGGTCGTCCCTGCCGCCCACTGTCTCAATCCCTGTCTGGTATCCTGAAGATCATTTGCCAGTGGTGGTTTGGTTAAGGAAGGTCAAAAGTTGGCAAGTAAAAGTTGATTTGTGCTGGGTTTTTTTTCTGTTTTCTTGTTCCAAGTACTTTAAATCAAGGGTTACCCATCCTGGTGATGGAAGGCCAGTGTCCTGCAGTGTTTAGCTCCAACGTGTCCCATCATACCTGTCTGGAAGTTTCTTATAATCCTGGAGATCTTGGTTACTTTAGTTTAGGTGTTTTTATTTGAGGTTGGAGCCAAACACTTCAGGACAGTGGCCTTCTAGGAGCAGAACACCCCTGTTTTATAGGAAGATTTTACCCAAAGGTTGTGGCACCATTTACTCATTTCCATGCCAGTCCAATCCTGTATGACTGAGTGTTCTGCAGAACGAAGAAATTTTGCAGAAAGATATTTTGAAGAATGTCTAATTTGAAGCGTTTTTGCCTCTACAATGAATGTCAGTGATGTTTATTGTTGCTTTGGACAAAATATTGTATGATTAAGCAGTTGAAACTTTCTTGAGGATATCTTAATTTGTGTTCAACAGAAGAAAGTAAGTCATACAGGTTTGTAGTGACATGAATGTGATTAAATGATAACTGAGTGTTTATTTTGGATTCTGTCTTTCTTCAGTCGAAAAGAAATTAAGGTATTTGAGGGAAAAATTCCAGGATTTTTCTCCATATAGTGGACATCAATGGGAGCCAATGGGTTGAAGGTCCAAACTGCAGGTTCAATAAAGCTTTAAAGGGCTCTACACGATCCCAGCTGGGATAAGGAGTCTTAATAGCGAAAAAAGATCACATTTTTCTAAAAAAAAATTATACATTTATATGCTTTTTAACCACAAATGCCTGTTGTTCTCTAGCTCTCTGAAGCATGTAGCTATATGACTTCACCTTTGCGTCTGTGGAAGGTCACACATGTGTTTACAAGTGTGGAAAAGGAGGACTGTTCAAAAGTTGTTGTATGTAGAATGACACATATTTATATGTCTTTGTATCAGTTTATTATTTAAAATGGTCAGTTCGTGTGCGTATTCTGGATGTTGAAATCTTTTGAAATCTAGGCCTAAAATATTTCTTCTGCTAGGAAAAAACATGACCTTTCCTTTTGATTTACGTAATGCGTGAATTCATGGACGCGCATCGCAGAGCTAGAACAAGATGAGTGTTGTGGGTTAAAAAGTATATACATTTTTTTTTTTTTTTTTTTTTTTAGCACATGAATGATATTTTGCTAGAAAAGAACCTCTTAATCCTTGGTTGGGATCATGTAGAGCCCTTTGAAGCTTCAATGAAACTGCAATTTGGACCTTCAACCCATTGATCCCCATTGAAGTCCATTATAAGTCCTCAAAAGCCTTAATTTATTTTCTGAAGAAAGAAAGAAAGAATGACATGAACATCTTGGATGACATGGAGGTGAGTAAATTATCAGGAAATTTTCATTCTGGAGTGAACTAATCCTTTAAGTCATACTCCCTTCACTCGACAGCCATTTTAGACCAGACTAAAACATTGGCTCAAAAAACTATTTTCATTTAGAGCTGGACTATCTGTTTGTGCAACCAATGAGAGACAGACGGAGTGTTCCGGAACCCTGTTCTTGTAATTCTGTTTACAAACATTATATTTACAAAAACATTGTGACTTCATAAACCATGGCACAATCACATATCAAAGCTGATCCTATAAATCTAAACTTTTGCTTTTAAACTAAATTTCAGACTCTGTTACTCGTATGGCCAGTCTGAGTACGTGTGATCCAGTCAGACAGCTTATCGTCGCAGATTTCCTATATGGCTTGACAAGCTGGTGGCAGGAAGTGCTCCCTGCCTTCACGGCAACCAGTGGTATTGGGCATCAGTGACAGCCCATGTCCTGTTCCAGAATGAATATGTTAATGCGACGGGATGTAGCTTTTCATTAGATGAAACTTAGCCCTCTCTCCTTGACTGAGGCCTCTGTGTGCCTATTTCATGAGGGAAATGGTTTGAGGAGTAATTTGGAAAGCTGCAGTGACGTGCTGAGGAAATGAAGCCTGAGCATGTTTGACAAATAGAAAAGGTCATGTCTGTTTCAGTCTCAGTCACCTGGTCTTCTCCTCCCCACCTGTCTGTCCCATGCACTCATCATCACATTCTTCGGACACGTTATACAAGCTAGCTGTATACCGCTAATGTCAAGCAAACAGCATCTGATCTGCTTAGTTTAAACTAGATATTACATCCTGATAGCTGGATAGAAAGACCTTGTTTCAAATGCTTTAAATGCTAGAAATGATCGTCCTTACTGCATCATTTGTCATGTTGTGAAATGTTTGCTAGCATTCCTGTCTCAACGGTAGCTACTCAGCTGGTGCAGGACCCCCTGAAAGTGCACAGTTGTTTGCTTAAAAGAACCACAAAAGGTATTTATGTAATACTAAAGTTATGAAATATTAGAAATGTATTATTATTTAGCCTACCTGTTCAAAATGATTGGATGGCGAAATATTTTTGCGTCCAGATGGTGTAATTACGACATCTACCAGCAGGGGTTTATGGGTAGTAATGCTAACCAGCCAAGTTTCAGTTTTTTTCCTTGGTTACTGTCAACATTGATGTTTTCTTTTGAATCCTTCTCACAACATGCTATCATGAACTTTGACATTGTCTTGGCTAATGAGCCAAAACAACATATTTTCCTGTGCGCTGACTCAGCATTGGTTAACTGTTCCACATCAAACTGTTTAAAACTTCACAGGAGGACCCGGCTAGTCAGATCAAGCGTGACTGTTCAGCTTACTTCCTCTTTCCTGTGTCTGTCTGGGAGGGGAAAGGGAAGGTGAGGTAAAATGTTGGCTGCGGCCTGGCGCAAGATTAAACAGCTTGCTGTAGAGACCATTAATAATGCTCATATTTTGGAACTGTTCAGTGCTTACAGAAACAGAGGCATTTAATCTTATTTGAAGAAAAAAATACGAGGACCAGGGAGATAGGGGGAAAAAAGTAAGGTCAACAGGGAGAAGCTCATCCATTTTTTTCTCCGTGCTGTTCAGAGTGATAGGCCCAGGCTTTCCAAGGTAGTGCATTTGTCTGTCAGAGGTGCTGGCTGGCGCGGTGATTTACTTTCTGTCAGATGATGCTCATGTCCAGTTGAAGCTGCTGCCTGGCTGGATATGGGGAAATTTGTTACCTTTCGCTTTGACAGGGAGATAATTGCTGATGGTTAACAGAACTGTGTGGAATCCAAAGGGTTTGGGAGCAAGTAATAGGAAATACTCTCTGGCTTTTCACGAGCTCTCTCAAAGAGCCTCTTTCACTGTAATATTACCTGCTTAACCTCACCTCCTTCCAGGATGAATGAGGCCCTTAATAGGCCAATGGTCACAGTGGAGATTAAATCCTAAATTACCCCTCGGAAAGACAAGTGTTAGGACATCCAAGACAGCCCCCACTCTCAGCTCTAGCCTTAATTCGGCTAAAATGCCTACATTACTGGCCCTATTTCACTGCTTCATCCCGCAGTTTTTTATACAGCAGGCCTTCACCTGTCTGTCCTAACCGGCCCATCTGAGCTAAGGATACCATCTTGTACTCGGATCAGGAGGGTTGTCAATCAGCTGTCCGAGCTGCCAGCGGCATATCACAGGAGGAGTTAAAGAGGAGGCAGAACAGAGCCTTTGATGTGATGGGCCGAAAGGAGAGTGATTGACAGGTTAAGCCTTCATTTAATTGTCTACCCCTCCTTACATTTCAACGGCTTGTAACAGCCGAGGTTAAAAACACAACACTATATAGACAAAGACATTGCTTTCGGTTGTGTGCGGAATTTTTCAGAGGACAACTTAGATGCCACGCCAACATGGAAACAGACACTATTTGACCCCGTTTACGGTTTTACTACATGCACTCAGTTCATCTTTGCTTGTTACTGAAAAATAAGTATTCGTAATATTGCATCAAAAAGTAGCAACTCCGTCCACTTTAGAAACAACTTCCATTTTTTCTGACTTCAACAGTGCCTTTTATTGTTCAGTGTCTGTTCTGATAACACCCACTTCTCACTGTCCCGTCCATTTCTGCTGGATAAAATTAAGCTCCTCTCCCAACTTTTGGTCTCTAATTTAATTTTTTAATGCTGTCACATTATGGAAGTAAAATGGGTTACAAATGTTGTTGTTTTTTTATATTGGCTTTACCCTGAAATAGTGATCAGATTGGAAGTGATTGTGTGAACCTGCATGCAAATACATAAATCAGACTTTCTCAGTTGGATTTAAAAATGGCTTGCATATTTTGCACAGTGGCCTAATGCATATGTTTACAGTACATGAGTAATTTACATATTACGAACTGGTCAGTGGAGGAGACTGAATGTTTACTTAATATTTGCCAAAAAAAAGCTCTTCTGAGTTCTTCATATTTCAGCCACCTTCTTTTTTTATATATGACATCAAAGCAAAAACTACAGTTATACTTATGGTAACATTATTGCTTTGGCTTTATCATTTTATAAATGTGATGACTGGGAACTGTGCATGTTCTGTGCATTTTCTTTAGAATCAATATAATTCACATGTTAATAAATATGCAAATCGGTATGCAACGTTTAGCGTTCACATAAAGAGAAATTTCAGAATCTGAAATCAGATTGAATTCATTAGGATTTATGGAAAGTAGCCCAAATAAACAAACCTGCTCTTCAGAGAAATCAACCTTAAATAGCTTTCTTACTGTTATTTTTTTGTAGACTAGAAGAAAATATTTTAGCATTTAGAAAACAGCACACTTCAAGTTTAATTGCATGATTCGATTTTTAAAAAAATTGTATATTCCTTTTTTATTTAAAAAGGATCAATGACCAGATGTGACTGGAAGATATTACAAAAAAGATTGTTTTTCTTCTGTACAGAAATGTATAATTATTTACCAACAATGCAATGAATCCTCAATCTATTCCTGACAGGCGATTCAGTTTGAAGAAAAGTGCCGCCAATCTCATTTGACCCTGCATCATATTTTGCCTGTGACAATGAGAGTAATAGAAGATATTGATTGGCAGGGCAGTTAAGCATTAGTTGTCATTGGGGTTTGCCGAGCGCGCCATTTAATGTTGTCGCGGGGAGGGCGGAGGGGTGTTAATGTGCAGACTCACTGTAAGACTCCCTTCGGTGGGCTTGATGATTCCTCCCGTAAAAGTCTTCCACATGTAAATTGGAGGAAATTTTAAGAATGTCACCATCTGTGCGGACTCCGGCACTTATTTTCACCAGTTAAAGACTAAATTATATTAGTGTGGGTTTTTTTCCTAAATAGATATAGCTATTGAAAGATGTTTTTTCCATCCAAGCCCGATATTTTTGTGTTTAATAATAAGCCATTTGACTGTATGGTGGCGGGCAGAGTTCTTGGCCAGAATGGCTTTATCCATTAGTTTGTGTGGTGGTCTGGTTTTTAAAAATAAGTCGGTTTTTGGCTGGCACTGTGTGTGTGGTCCCCAGTGGGGGTCCGTTCTACAGCGTGGGGTGGTGGTAAGAATCTCTCCGGCGAATAGGGGGTTGGGCAACCAGTGTGGGGGCCGATTTGGTATCCAAGTGATTCGAGCCTTGGCTTATTGCTGGGCAGAAGTAGGTCCCTGTGGCTCTCTTCGAGGAAAGCAGATAGCATGCCATGGGCTGCTCACAAGGGGCTTGGAGAGGAGAGGTTTGTCTGTGTTTGCTCCTGTCGGCACAATGGCTGTTTGTTCTGTAGCCCTTGGAAACCTCACTCGCTCTGGGTGTTGACGCGGAATGAATGGCAGATAATCAATACTCACTTGGAAAGCACGGTGCGGCGAGGGGGGTGAGAGGAAGCCTCTCAGAGGGATCAGCAGATTGTTGGGAAGAGACCACGTCTAAAAAGAAGTTGTTTAATCAGTGTGAAACCATTGGCACAGCTCGCCGGGCCTTCGAACGGATAAAATTCCAGATCGAGGCAGTTTTTCTAGAGTACAACATGCAGAATGGACTTGTACGTTGCATCTAATAAGAACATGGCCGTGTTTGGTGTCAGTAGATGGAGCACGTTTAAAAACTGGCATGTGTCCCTTTTCTGTTGCTAGCAGTCAAAGGGTGCAAGAGGGGGAACTAGACTTTTTTTTACATTTATAGATATTACTTTAGCCTGTTCCAAAACTCACCATTTGTTAAGAGTAGGTTCTAAGATTCTAGAAAGTTTCTATGGCGGTTTGCGAGATTGTTGGCTCAGCGTATTTGCTAGGGTGTTCTGGGTGGATGCGGTAGGTAAACATATACACCTCCCAATCTCAAATAGGGATATTCTCGTCAAAACCTCTTGAAAGGCGGGAAGACACGACCGTGAAATCATAAGAACATTTTGTCAACTTTGTATGGTTTGCTTAGTTACCTGGTGCATCATAGCCTACAACTATTCAAGAGTCGTTCCGGAACACACAAACTCTCAAGAACGCTGCGCCGGTCATTGTCATGTAATTGTCTAGGAATTAGGCTAAAATATGCAGGAACCTAGTTCATACAGTTCCATGTCAATACGTCAACTCAAGCCGAGAGTCCCCAGCGAAAGGTTGTGGATTTGTGTTGAGTATTTTTGGTTTCCCCGTGTAGAAAGACAACATAGTATAAGGTGAAATTAAGCCAAAACTAGTAAATGTCACGATGAGTCTGATTTTGAGTTAACGAGTATCCAATATTTATAAGGGGTGTCAAAGATGACAATTGTTCAACCAGAGTCTTCCAAGTCCAGGATTATAGGGTTGGTAAAAATTATTGTTAGAAATCTGCATCGTGCCTTTTAGAGTTATTTTACTTATGAGATTGGTAGGGTCTGTTAGTAAAATTCTGATGATTTGGCCCTTATGTTATCATTATGTACTGAACAGTGCGTTTATGAAAAACAGCAAAAAGAACTTCTGTTTCTTTATTGTTCTTTTTGTTCTTTGATGCCTATTACTCTCAATGAAGTATAAGACATTTATACTCATTTTCAATCTGGTTTCGTAAAACTGTTTTCCGTCCTTGCGTGCTATCTTCGTTTTAAAGGCCTTCGCGGTATTCATCCCAGAGATTGGAGATCTTAAGTGCTGCCGCTCCATGAGATAAATTGTAGTTCACATTTTCAGTGGTCAAAGCAACCACATGTGGGTCACTTGGCAATGCTCTGGTACGTTTGGTTCTTTTAAAGGAGGGATGATCACAAGGAACGAAATGAAGATTAATGTTGCAAAAACCGATAAACAGAATATTCAAATCTCTTTAATTTGTATTTTATTGCGGCTCCAAGTAGATAGCAATCACGACTGCAGTGGGTTTTTTGACATGAAGTAATAATAACTTGAAACAATACAGGTATTTACAAAATTACTTAATTGAGAAGTATGTTATGTTACATATAACAGTTTTGTTTTATAGCAACAGTTAGATAACCCAACATTTCATGCACTTGTCTGGTAAATTGCACAATCCAAGTACATCAATCAAATTGCAGTTGGGTTGGTGTTGTTTCTTGACGTAAGAATAACCTTCAAATTACAAGTTACTTGAAAGATATTTTATTATATGTTTTATAGCACAAGCAGCTAACTCTCCACAGTCATTTTGGGTTGTGGCAAAATCGATTACTTCCACCAGGTCATGTTTTTGAGTTTAAAAAAACACACGTTAAGTCGTGAGTAATCTGCCCTCAGGGATGAGGGAAAATGTAGATGCCTGACAAACTTGGTTTGTTGTTGTTGTATCATAAACTTGTCATGGATGTTGATTACACGCCCTAGCAAGACGATGCTTTTTTCCTCATCATGTGTAAACGTGCTTGGCTTGCCTGCAAGGTTGCGACGTGTAAGGGGACATGTTCAGTTTTTTTTATTTCCCTTTTTGTCCGCTGAGAAGATTCACATTGTTCATCAGTTTTTTTCGAATTTATCCCATCCTCGATCATCGTGTGAGTCAGCTGTGTGACGAAACGCCTCTGATTCTAGCCGTCTTTATTCAGAATTGAAGGAGGTCCGCCTTGTCACCTGAACCTAATACAGGCACGCGCGTGAGGTGGTCGCCGTAAATTGACTGTGAGCGCTTCTGTAATCAAAAACAACAAGGGCGCGGGCTTTCGTGCTTCTGCTAAACTTGAACTCTTGATGCCTTGAGAGTGGACAAGCCACGGCTTTTTAGACAAAACATGGTTGTTGAGGAGAAATTGGGGGGGGTGTTGGTTACAATGGGCGTTTATCGGCGAAAGCACGCGGTTCACAGATGGTGAGGGTGAAAAGCTCTTTAGGTATTGTTTGGGAGATCACCTCCATACAGTTGTATGATCTGCAACTAGGCAACGTTTGTCCAGGCATCTACAGTGGTGCCAATACTGATGGAGATTAGCAAAATTAACCTAGCAGTTTTTTGAAACTCGCTAAAAACAGGGGAAAGGGAGTGGGAGTTATCGGGGTGCTTTGAATGCCGGAAAGGAAATGGACGTGTTGGAGTTGCTGCATTTTGCTATAAACAATATAAGTTAACTTATCAGAATTAACTGTATTTCATACAGTATAATATTACTTAACAAGTCAAACAACCCCAGCTGCAATTTGATTTATTTACTTGGAATGGTGCAGAGAAGAAGGGAACGGATGGAATTATCTGAAAAAAAAAGAAAGCTTGGATAGTATATTATAAATGATGATGTTTTAGTAACTTAGAAGTTGTTTGTAACTAGGTCCTGGTTTATAGATATGACTTGTGTCCCTTCTGCAATCCAAGGGGTCTATGGGTTTTTTTTTGAAACTCATTTTTCATTCCACCACGTTATGCTGACAAGCTGCAATATGGTTAAGAATACCTAATAAATATTCGTAGCAACAATCCGCCTCAAACTCATGCCATTGGTCAAGCTAGAAGTTGACATGTTGGGCTGTTTAAACAAACAGGTTTTGCTCGTCTTTAATGGTACTTCAGTATCTTAAAAGATATTCACATCAACTATTCAGTGACCTTCATTTCTTTACAGTATTCGTCTTAAAATGATTGATGAATTGAAACAACAGGAATATGTTTTTCCCCCACTTTGCCAGCCTGCAGAGACTGGCTAAAGAGACAGGTCACATTAGGCAGGCTGAACAGATGTAGAGACAGCACAGTTAGAGAGTGGGAAATCTGGCAGCCAGAACTGGTCTGGGGATTGGGGAATACGACTCTATAATAGCTGGTCCTGGGTCAGAGAGCGCTCTCTGCTTCTGTCCTCCTGTGTTTTAACTAACAGTCACTAGTCCCAGTGCCAATGACCAGAGAGGAGGAGAATTAAAGCCGAGATGCACAAACCTCTCACCTTTCACCTCTTAACCCCAAATGTGCACTCGTCAGCGCAAACGCAAGATGCGTGATTGCACGTCTGTCTTCAAAGTGCTGGAATGTGCTGCAGTCATGCATTCTTGTTTTTAATTTGATCAAATTAATGAAGTCCATAATGATTCTTCAGCATTTCATGACTTAAAGGGATCATTCACCCAAAAATTGTCAATTCTGTCATTGTTTATTCACCCTTATGTCATTCCAAACCTGTACCATTTTATTCTAAGATATTTTTTATATATTCCCTGTATTTGTTCTAAAACAACACTGGTCCCCTTTACTAACATATTTAATGGAAAATAATATATATATTATATAGATAAATATATATATATATATATTTTATTTTGTTCCATATACTCATGGAGACTTCTTAAAGGCACCCTTCATTAATGGTGCAAACCCAACTACAGGCCCCCGCAGGAAGCACGGGGACAGCTTGCTGTCTGAGACTACCGCTTCTCTAAATGCTTCAAATATGCCTTAAAGATCAAGAACTGAACATAAGTAGCATGCAATGAGTAAAAAAATAATATATATATGCAATGAGTAAAAAAAAACAAAATATCATATATATATATATATTATAATAATATATATATATATCTACTATTATTTTTTTTTTTTTTTTTTTTTTGTTTACTCTGGCATGCTACTTGTGTTCATTTCGTGAGCTTTGAGGCACATTTGAAGCATTTAGAGCAGCGGTAGTCTCAGACAGCAAGCTGTCCCGTGCTTCCTGCGGGGGCCTGTGGTTGGG